>JAUMHD010011093.1:0-186664 GCA_032359135.1 Ulvella scutata
TTCGTCACTATTATCGCAGTTTGGCTAAGAGTGCTGGGAAAGACTTTCGTGATGGTGCTGTTGTGCCATTCGAGTGACGTGGTGGATGTTTTGTGTTGGTTGATTTTGGCTATTTGGGTTCATGCCTATTTACTACCTTTCCGGTTTGTAAAACACTGAGTGCTGTAAAAAAAAAAACGCCTTGGCCATACTGCTGTCAGACAAAGAGTGCTGTCAGACAAAGAGCCCATCAGGTACAAAAATCTTCTTGGTGCAGAAGAACTGGCATGGGGTATGTTGCATGCATACATCGTGAAAGTAACATCTGCCTGTCTCATCATGCAGAAGTATGCGAGAGCTACACCTTCCATAGCACAGGAATACCTGATCTCCAGCTTCATACCCACAGCCAGCTCTAATGATGTACTCTCGCTTGACCGAATCAAATTCACCATATCCTGTCACGCCTTGCCATGATGACGATGCTGATTCTGTAGGCAAGAGCAGTCCGTTTTCATGATATTTTAATGTATACCAACACTGCTAACACTGGAAGCATAAGCGAGAAGCGTGTTAACCCGAAGTATGAAGCAGGATGCCGCCGTTGCCAGCATATACACGAATCCAATGGGCTCACCTTCTCAGAACAGGATATCCGTGCCAAGTACAGTGAGACGCACCACTATTGGAGTCTTGAGAGTCTATAGAACACACATAATTTGAAGGGAAGATTGGAAGCTCTGGTGCGGCAGGTGGATGGTAGTTATGCATGTCACCAAATGGTGTGAGGCACCCCACTGATGACCCTGGCAGATGCATTGTTCTTGTGGCTACTGTGCCAGCTGCGAAGATCCATGCTGACCAAGATGTAAACTTTGCAGGCAGCTGCAAATGAGCGAGAAGTGGTTGGGCAGCAGAGTAGTCCCTGCGCATAGCCATCCTAGCTCGATGGCATGCATGAATTGCGTGCGATACCTGCATGGCATTCGGTGATGGAATGCTGCCAACTGCTGATGTGTTGGTTAGAGAATAGGCATGTTCACTTCTCTATCTCCTATACAGCATGCTTAGAGAACAGCCAGCATGCCTGAAGCTCGTCCTCTAGATCTTCAGAGAATACACCGAGTATTGTATAGTCTCTGGGTAACATTCTCAAGTATGGAGCCCAGCTGAACCCCTGCCCCTGTGGCTTTGCAGCTGCAATCCATAAGAGCAAGGAACTGAGAACAACCTTCTCTTCAAGCTCACAACCCACCGCCTGGACAGACTTTTGAAACCTAGGGTAAGACTCTGCAGTACTAACGGTAATAAGCGCCTTTTCAGGAACTCTGACCACCACGGAACCTGCAGCACTTGCAGTTCTGAGCCTGGTAACAGAGCCGACACTTTCACAAGCACCGCAGCCTGAGAATGCACATGGCACTATAAGCTTGCTGTTCCTGTCTTCCTCTGAACTTAAGGACACACACCTGGGTCTATTCGCGTTTGGGCTTGCACTCCCCTGAGCCGTTTGTGAAACGTGGTTATGCGCAGGTCTGGAGCCCAAATGTCTCGTCTCTTACACCAATCTAAAAAAGATTTTTCATTTCCAGCCTCAAAACTATCTTTGCAGTGCTTATGCAGGAGTTCTTGATCATTAGATTCTCCCATTTGAATCACAGCCGTTCCTTGGAACATTCGTTGCTCTAATCAGCGACTTGTGAGGCTTCGTTGAGTTTGTTGTCTTCAGCTTATATGATGGGGTCTTCAACCTGAGGAGGAAGATGTTCAACAGATTTAACATTTGGTTTTTGCATTGATGATGGCGCGGAGCTCGGAACACCCGCGGCATGACCGAGGCATGCTTCAAAGTCCAGCGCGACGAGACATCTTTGATAATGTTTCTATTCGTGTGATTTTCATGCATCGTTCAGACAGCGTGTACAGCAACACTGGCTGTGTCTTGAGCTGTGCGTGTCAATCAATGGACGTGTGCAGTTGCGTAACAGAGACTGGAGTTCCTCTCATCGTTCGTGTGTCCAAAATCTGTGGTGCTTGCTGACTCTTTCACTCGTACGTCAGCGCGACTGCGGAATTCAGCCTTGCTCTTTCTGTTCGAAGTGTGGAGCCAAAAGCAGACGTCTGGCGTACCGAAGCCGTGGTTTACATTCCCTACTCACGTTATTTGGAGTAGTTTGCTCCCCGTAGGCAACAATGGCAAAGGCCACGACCATCAAGGAGGCTATCAAAAGGTTCGAAGATTTGAAGGCAGTAACAGCTGCAGAGCAAGCCAAGGTGCTATATTGAATGTTGCTCGTGATTCTAAACTCCGTGGCATCATTCGGATGCATGATTCGGCTTGGATCAACTTGGACTGTGAACTGAAGGTTGAGCTGATGGGACAATGCCCACCCATAGAGAAGATGGACGCAACTTTATCTACTCTGAAAGCTTGTGTGTGCGTCTCTGGATACTCATGCCACCCTTAGAGTCTTGGGGCACTCGTGCCACTGTTACGTTCCTGCTGAGAACAAAGGTGGCCGCGAATGCAGACATCTCGCCCTGTCCACAAACAACATCGAAAAAATTAGCAGTTTGACAGGCATGGAGAATCTCAAGATCCTGTCTTTGGGACGGAATTGCATCAAGAAGATTGAAAACCTGGATGGTGTTGTGGACACTTTGGAGGAATTGTGGATGTCTTACAACCTCGTGGAAAAGCTGGTTGGCATCGAGAAGCTGTCAAATCTGCGTGTTCTGTACCTGGGCAACAACAAAGTGAAGGACTGGTCAGAGGTAGATCGCCTGTCATCACTTGAAAAGCTGGAGGACCTGCTGCTGAGAGGCTGCCCACTATATGATGACAATGCAAGCAATCTTGCAACCTATCGGATAGAGGTAGGGCCCAGGGCACTGAACGATGTTCATAGATGATTGAGACACTGGTGTGACAGCGCTGGCAAGTGATGCAAGTCACTGCCGTGCATGCAGGTGCTACGGCGTGTGCCATGTCTGAAGAAGTTAGATGGCATTCCCATTGACGTTGATGAGCGAGATGCAGTGGCAGCAGGTGGATAGCCAACTGCGATCAGGCAGATGGCTGCCACGCGTCACACGCACATCCAGTGTTCATTTGGCCAACAGCATCCTCTTGGCATTGGGGTCGCCTGAACCCATCAAAAACAGCTCGGGGCTGAGCCTGTTCCCTTCTTAGGGGTAGGAATGATCTGGAGTACGAACATCGAGAGGATTAGGGCTCAGCAGAAGGAGGGTCACAACCTGAACTTTACGACTCCAACACAAGGCAAGGTGCATGAGATAAACCGCTTTGCCAATGCAAGAAGCGGTGTTTTTTGTGAATCCATGCACGCGTTTTCCATTTCAGATTGGCATGATTATGCCTCCCGGGTGTTGCCACATATCTCGGGATACTGTGACAGCTGAAATGTAATTTGCGGAAAACAAGTTCCTAACAATAAAAAGAGCGTCCTGTCATGGCGATCAATAACAGCAGGTTGCAACCATGGTGATACACTAGTGTGCTGCTTGTTGGTCTCGTAGTGGTATGTCCCAGATACGCTCGACAGCTGTGCGCGAATATGGACACTACAGTATGTACCCGAGGAAAGAAAGACAGAGGTTTTGTTCAGCACATCATTAAATGCTCTCAAGCATGAACGAGCCGTTGGCTGGGGCTGCGCAAGAGGGGCCTTCATCCGCGCTTCGCTCACCGGGCTGCGTTGCAGATAGGCACGAGCGCCCTGTCTCTGCAGGAGGACGCGTAGTCCCGCAAAACATTGCCACAGGAGCTGCTGAGCAGCCCGTGGTGCCGGCTGTTGTCTCCGCTGAGAATGCAGTTGGTCAGGATGAAGCGAAACGCAGCACCGTGGAGGCTACTGTCCCGGTATTCAAGCGACAATTTCCAGACATCGCTGAGAATGACTGCAGAGAAGCACTGGACCAATGCTATAGAGCTGACAATACTATTCAGATGTGCGCTGCATGCACCCACATTGTCAACAGCTCTGTACGTTCTGTACGTTATGAAACTAGCTATTCACGTGGCCTGTTGTCAGTGGGATTCATATTGCGTGGTTGTGTGTACAATCCGCACAACTGCATAGGTCATTGATGAACACTGGTGGTGTAGGTTGATTGAAGCTGCATTCGAGCATCTACTTGTCAAGCTCACAGGCGCCCCAGAAGAGGAACAGCAGGCGCCAGCGCAGCAGCGGAATGTTGCGGGCATAGCGATACCTGCAGCAGATCCCAACGACGAGGAGGAGGCGTTCAGGCAAGAAACACTGCATATGCGCCAGGCGATGCATATTTCAGAGGTTGAGAATGCTATCAACAGAAGGCCACAGGGAAAGCCCATGCATGATTGGTGTGCTAAGGAGTTTCAAGAACACTTCCCGCGCAGCACGATTGTGACAGAGGTGAGTTTGTGCTTCCGACTAGCATCTGTACAGACATGACGGTGGAGTTTCATTGTGCAAGGAAGCAATATTTGATGCAATTGCAGTGGCAGTCAGTCGTCGCAGCAACAAATTGCCCTGCAACCCTGCAGCTGATGATTGTGGTCTATCAATCGCTGTTGCGTGCAGGTCTGCAAGAGCCTGAAGGGGCCTGGAATCGACAACATGTGCACCCGCGAGACTTCGTCTGAATTGCAGAAGCTGCTGAAGAATGAGAAGTACTCGCAGCAGTGGTACAGGACGGAGACTGGGCTGTATGGGTACTGGGCCAAATATGCAGAAGAGCTCATGTGTGTTGGCGCAGGTGTGTTCGCACATATCTTCTATGCATGGACGACATGTATACTGGAGGCTTGCAATAGACAGAAGGTTTTGTGTCCGTGTTGCAGGCATCCTGCGATGCAGCTCGCCAGAACAGGCATCAGAGCAGCAAGGTGGTGCTCCACTCACTCCCAGCAGTCAGGGCAGAAAACGAAAAGCTCAGGTCGGTGATATTCCTGCCTCTCAAAGCGAAGCACCAGATGCAGCACTGTCCCCAGATTATAAGAAACATAAGGGATCCCACAGCCCATTACAAGAGGCTGCCCAGCGCCCCTGTTCTCAGAATATGCCACCCTCGCATTGGGCACCCTCACGTGGGGCCACACCAGATGAGCAACAAGGAGCTGTGGGGACAAGCGAAAGTGGCAGGAGCACGTCTCCTGCTGAGACCGGCCGCTCAACACCGCGTCGCAGCCGGAGAATTAAAGCTCGTGCAGAAAGTTCTGGTCCATCGCGCGCGGGTAGCGCTGAGCCTACAGGTGCCAAGGGCAGGACACTGGCGCCATGTGCTGCTGAGGGCCATTCACAGCACAAAGAAGACTCGGGCATAGCGTCACAGTCCGATGCAGGCATGCACAGTGCCCCGGACGCCCACCCTAAGCCCATGTGTGTGCAAGAGCAGTATTGCAGTGTACAGGAGCTTGCCAAGGTTCTGAGTGGGGGCAGGGGTCCTGCAGGTATTGCTGGTCACAAGCATGCGGGTAAGGAGGGCAATGGGAGCGTCGCAGATGCATCTGCTTCAGTAGGCGAGTGTGAACGTGAGCGCGGGGGGGAGAAAGGGAATGACGAAGAGGGGGGCTGCACAGGCATGCGGGAGACGCAGAAGAGTGGACTGCATCCGCCACCAACTGCAGGGAAAGTAGCCCAAGATGCGCCCAGCAAGAATGATATCGGCCAGCAGACTCACAATGGCCGATTGAACGGTTTGGCTGCTGGGTCAGATAGTCAACCTCACTCTGGGGGGAATAAAAACCCCGGCAATTCGGAGTTCGAACAGCAGGCAATACTGGAGTTGAATCAGGTGCTGAAAAGTTTGAACGAAAAGTTTGAAAAAGAGGTGCTTGCAGTGGCTAGCACCCCAGAAAGGCTCGCAGCGTTTGTGCCCTTCCGCCCTGTGCAATCAAGCGGAGACGGGGAAGAAGGCGTTACTGTTTGTGGAGGTGTCAAGTGCACTAAGTCAGCAGAAGGGGCAATTGAGATAGACTAGCTGTGGTGTCTTCGGAACATGCGATATTGGTACATTTTTGCACAGTTGCCATTTGACGGAGTAGACACGTGGTAAAACAGGAATGATCGTTCTGCTTGACACATTGCGCTCCTTTTACAACACAATGACAAGACATCACTTTGCAATCATAATCACTACTCGAAACAGAGGACCAACCTCTGGAAATGGCACTACGTCCAACAGAGAAGCACACAACATCGAAACACCATGACCCCCCTTAGAGCAGACAGCTTCACAATGGAGCAAAAAAACACGACTATACCTCTCTCATGCAGCTTGGGTCAACGATGAGGCGGTGTTTGTTGTTCGTGAGCAGCTGATACATGGAAACCAGCATCTCAGAGTCATGACATTGTATCTCATGGGCATGATGCACAAACTTGACAAGCTTCAGAGGTGCTAGCCTTGAGTTTTTCCCGATGGATTCCAGAATATCCTCTTTGCTGATGCCAGTTTCGTTGACAAGCTCCATAACGTCAACGTTGTGAAGACCCCGTTGTGAGAACGACAGAACGTGTTGTATCAATACTCGCTCCCAATACTCACGAAATGCAACCTGCAGACTGCTGCACTTCAACAACAGCAGTGAATGAGCACTGAATAGAGTAGTGAGCAGAACAGTGCAACAAAAAGGAACAACAAAAGGCGCTTACAGAACCAAACACAAGGAAAACAAGCGCATCTTCCCCTCAGTACTGCAGATGGCTGTGCATGCAGGGCGCACCCATCCTAAATCTGAAAGGGGTCTCTCAGGTGTTCCTGGCTTGTTCTCCTTGCGGGCCAACTTGTAGGAGTAGTCAATGATGAGGCCTCCATAGCCCTTGCGTTGCTTGTGCGGCATGGTGAGGATGCATGCAAGGTGGTTGGTGTCACTTCTCTTCTCCCTTGAGAAGTAACCAAACATCTCATGTCCATGCGGCAACATTTCACAGAACACATAGAACACAAACTCATGCACCTGCACAATTGCACCAGCCGTCATCATCACATATGCCATACGTTGCACATGAAAACCAAAAAGGCGTGAATTAAGAACATCAAAGAACTCTGTACTTCAGACAGTCCAGAGCTGTTTCAAGCGCCTGTGCTGCTGAATAAGACGTATGCACAATCGAGGTAGTGTCTTGACCTAACTATATCAGGGGAAATGTGCCAGGCCAAGAACAATGAACTGCAGCTAACCAAATCATTTGCTGTTGTGGCACCGATGCCGAGCACAGAAGCCTCTGCCTGAGTAGACGTGATGCGGCCACCCCAACAATCGCCAGACATCACCACAGGGAAGAGTAGACACATGCATCCGGGGAGTAAATGGCATGTCACGAGGTGATGGATCATGTCACACCTCCCACACGAGAGTCTTCCCATCCAGGAACATCTTTGAGAACAAGCAAAGGTTTTGGCAGAACAATTTCTCCTTAGATCCGTCGATTTTGTAAACGATAATCTGCAGAAGACGCATCGCTCACAGCGTGATTCAGCACTGCCTGGACATGACCGTCAAAGTGAATCAATCGCCATCAGGGGGACTAGCCAAGCAGACTGTACTCACTTGTGCTCCCTGCCTTGCATTCACTGTGCAGCTGGAGGAAATACCGTGCAGAAGTTGCTGTTGCTCACCTTAGGATCACAGACGGCTGTGATAGTCATGCCGTCATCACTAGCAGCTTCAGGAGGTGGTGGGTCAGGAGATGTGTACTGAACATATCCAGGGGGGTGTCGGTCTGCTTCTGGGATGGCTGAGATGTGTGCGTCGAGAAGCTTCCTCTTCCGGAAGTACTTGAGAGTGAAGGGGCAAATGAATAGATGGCGCATAGTGCCAAATGGTGGAGGCAGGGGTGAATGGTACCATGTGTGCAGCTCATAGTTCCCAAAGTCAACGATCTCAATGAAACGGGGCAGCATGGGGTGTGTGTGTGCATGATCATGTGCATCGTAGCCCTGCATACAGTACGTCTGCTTCCTCCCAGCCTGATTCGACGTCCACAGACGACAGAATACCAGCTGCATGCTTCCCGGATATATCACATGCACTACATTTACCTGGAGCACGTGCACAAACCTGAGGAGGCCTGCTTGAAAAAACGTGGTGTCAAAGTGAACACACCGTTCCAAGTTCTATGGTTTTCTGGTGGTGTCTCCGCAGCTGCTTCAAGCACTTGAGCGCCCTGCAAGAAGTACTTCAGAAGCTAAAAGTGCCGCTGTACATGCACAACGCAGGCAGGAACGCTGCACTAGCGCGAAACACACTGCTGATCAGGGCGCTCCCTCTTCGCTCGCATCTGGCGCTCTGCTTCAGCTGTACATATCTTGAGAGCAGCTCTATTATGCCACTCGGCACATCTTCTATCCCCTGTATTGTCATTTGATGCCTTCCGGTTATCTTTCAGCTCATATGGACTTTTCAAATTATTACGACGAAGCATCCGATGACGTCGAAAGCAAGACGGACTGTGTCTAGGAAGATGAAACGCACACTCCTCGTAGTTGATAAATACTTCTTCACCGGAATTTCGAAAGCCTACAACCGTCGCGATTCCTGCAGAGCAGTTCAAGATGCTTCAAGACCTGATGCACCGACCAGCACTGCTCGAATGGAGTACAGCTCACGAAAACAGCTGTACAGGACGCACGTGACTCCTCAGGATTAGTTGCAAACTTTGGATGCGCAACAACTTTGTCGCCCTTCTTGAAGAACCTCCCATCGTTCTCGCTGGGTACAAGTTGGCCTGCTCGCCCACATCCGTTTGCGTGTGGTGCTCTGCTCCCGTCCGATGGTGAGAAACTTTTCTGAGCACCCATTCCTCATTTTATTTTTCTTCGCCTCCAGATGCACCCGTCAGAAGACAGATGTACCGGGCTTGTGGCACTTTAACATCGCCAAAAACTGTCGCCCTCTCTCTCGGTACACCGCCCCTGGTAAACACTACAAAATTCGTCTCGATCAGATGGCGTTCAAGCAGGTATGGCGGTGATCTCGTGTTTTATCCTTGTACACAAGCACAGGACGAGCCGCAACACCAGTGACAACCCCACAAAGGGCACAAGCGACAACCTAAGCTATCAGCACATCCTGCTGTGTAACAAAATACCTATTGTGTTGTGTACCCCACGATTCAGCAACGGTCAAACAATAGGATTCCTTTTGAATCTGTGGGCGGACGACGACGGCTGGTACAGACGCGAACTTAGAGACCTTCGCTACAAGTACTCAGATGCACCGCCTGGCTCGCAACACACAAATGAAGGAGGATATGAGCTTTGTCTGCCACAGTCAACCATCTTCCATGTAGCAAATTACGGTCACGATGCATGCGTCGCATGCTGTGAGCCGCCCCGCCAAGGTCGGGCACTGTGTGTTTCCCCCAAACCTACCTGTCCATCATGATGATTGATACTTTTAATGGTCAATAAAACAGATATTAGTAGCAGGCTGATGTCGCCCAGGTGTCGAACTGGATCTACCGGATGGTTTGAGAATGAAACGCCACGTTCGCATAGATCTGGCGCCTGACAGCAGAGCCTCCCGTAGCACCATGCTGTCGTGAGTGTGGGATCATGCTGTAAGAAGCATCGTCTTGGGCAGTAAGGGACTATAAACTTCAATGAACGCGAATACAGGGCGCACTCGAAGCACGCACAATTGATTTCTTCTGCTGCATCGATGGCATGAGTTCGATATATATTAGTGTCGTGAGCTGTTGACTTATGGTTTCCGGTATTGTAAGGCGTAGCACGCGTTCACCTCGACACATGCCTTACCCAACTCCGGAACATCGTACTGGCTGGGGCATGTGGCATTTTCTTTCTCTCTAGTTACTATTCTTAATGCCAAAGCAGCCAGCAAAACAGGGGCCTACACGTAGCTGTCGTCAAGTTGGCACTTGTGATTTGCTGACCAGTGGTGTTGGAAAGTCTGGAGCCATATATATAGAATGGAGTCAACATCACACCGAAAATGCAGAGATACACAAAAAAGACAGTATGACATAATATGGCACGTTTACGTGCTGCGTACTGAATGGCATGGCCGTTCCCTCGCACATGAAGCTCACTGCGAACAATCGTTCATGAACACGTGAAGAGGGTGGGGGACAAAGTGAGCCGATATCCATGACAGTGAAGGATACTATAACAGTATATTGGAGGGCACGGCGCACAGGGAGGCTGCTATGAGGGCAATGTGTGGGCCATGTGTTTCGCTGTCTTAGCTTGATGGCAGTACGGCTGCTACCTGTTTCTCTTCTTCCTCAAACGTTCGCTATGTCAGTTAAATCAGAAACTTCCCAGGAAAGATTGGACATAGAGGTGCGGAGCTGGTGCACTGTTGCAACATGTTGCTCTTGCGACTCTCCAGATTGCGACTCTCCACACACAGAGAGAAGAAAGGTTCGCTGCTGTCAGGCTGGTGAACACCAGCCTGGCAGCAGGGAAATGTAATATATTTTGGAGACTTGTTTTATACCTTGGTCGTACAGATACACGGCATTGACGTTGGGCAGTGTTGCGCGAGAGAATGCAGAGAGCCTAGCAGTGACCTGGTTGCAACTATGAAGCTGTGTTCCTTGACCAGAAATACGCTGAACCGCAGGTCAAGTTGGATGGTGTAGAGTTCACAATGGCTTGTGATGGTTGTACCATGCAGGAAACCAGTCAGGGCAGTAGCTCTGCACCAGAATATCATCCCACCAGGGCGGTATGCCGCCTTCTTATCACATGTACTTCATTTTTGGGGGCAAGTCTAGACTGATGAAGAATTCATTCTCTGTCATGCCGCAGTCGAAGTGCAATCAACCAGTCTCTGAGAGGTACCAGCCCTGTAGGATATTCCAGACAGACGACCTGGCGGATGGGCACCAGAGAACAATCAACAACATGCCCAATTGTGGCTGAAAACCTTTGAAGAGCTGAAGCATCAGGAGACACCATCACAGGCGCTGCAAGAGAAATGCAACATGCCTGTCACCAACCACGCTGACATGCCAGACTCAATTGTGTGCTTCTGTACACGTTCTTGAACACAAATATATGGCATGTGTACTTGCTTGCCGTATGTGGTAATTGTCAGACACTCGTGCTCAGCAAGTTGACTTCGTTTTCGGCTTCACAATGTCAAATGCACCACAGACTTCTGGGTAACCCAATCTAACATATATTTAACGTGAAGATGTCTGAAGGCTGTGTATCTTGCAGTTTGTCAACTCCGCTGGGCAGAGAGAGTTGGCCTGCTTGATGAAGACACCAACAGAATCTGAGGGCCAGCCAGCAGCAACAGGCAGCTGAAGAGGCAGAAAGAATAATTGCGACAATTGGGATTTGTACGGGTGCACTTCATCCGCTCAACGTTGCTGCTAGGTTTCAAGCTTGAATGAGTGTTGCCTTTGCAGCACTGTTTGACTGTGTTGTGATGAGTGGACTATCTTCGTACATTTCATGACCCTAATACTGTCACATAACTACAAAATCTGGCACTATGCAGCTCGCCTCGGAGCATTCGTGGCTTGGACCTGCAGCATGTACTTCAACAATGTTGCGGTTGTTTCTGTTGCTGGCATGGATGTGTTTGGTACATGCTGTAACGCAACATTCGCAGACTAGTGGCCTCAGCCAGCATGCCCAAATCATCTTGAATCTCCTTTTGCGAGTATGACTTGTGAGCTGCCACAGCTTGCTTGGTAGGACCACATGCGCAGTGTAGGCAGGTGGTGTATTGTGACACGAAGGCATGTACACACCACCTTCCTGTGAGTTCTGGCCAGCACATTGCAGTTGGCTCTGGGAAAGCACCTGATGTGCCACATCGAGTACAACTGTTTCAAGAATGCGGCTTATACCTTGGACTTTGTTCGACGTCTCTCTGATGCATCCGGAGGCCTCCGAACCTCTGCCCAGGTGCATGAGTTGTCTGCGTCACATTGGTGGGAACCCTGAACCACATGTGAGTGCAACACCAAACGGCTGGGGCTTGATATTACTCCCCTAACATCAGAGGTAGACCAACATTTGTCCCACGCGCATGACCCTCGCGCCCCCAGGGCTGTGGTGGACCAGCTGCCGTAATCAACGGGTCCTCCCCCCCCTCAGAAGAAGAGTGCTTGCTGCCAAGGCAGCGATATGCCCCTCACCAGGGAGAATGGAGGTAGAAGAGTTATTCAACAGGGTAAGTTGAATGAAAAACGCAGGAAACACGGCAAAGGGAGGAAATCCATGATAGGAGCATCAATCTGACGGGTGGTGCTGACAGCTGCGTTTGAGTGAGCATACTGTTAGATGTACCAGCAGTGGCAGGGCACAAGATAGGCTTATATGCTTGGTCGTAGGGCCCCATACGGAGGGCATTCTTCAAAGAATGGCTGCTCAGCCTTAGGGATGAGTAAACGTGCGGTATAGTGTGGCAGCTGACTGCTATGTACTCTACGTGTGCGTGGGTACGGAGGACTTGTAACCAGGGCTTGCGTTTCCGGCGACGATCACATATGCGACATCGGAAGAATGCACTTGTAACAGGGACTCTTTCTGAACAACGCCCAGCTCGAGACAAGCTGCCGCGGATGTCCCAGGCCTAGGCGGAGGAGTGACCAACATTGATGTGGTCGTCGCTTTGCGTGCCATCTCAAAAGGAGGATATGCCGAGGACTTGTATGACTTAAGTATTAATAACTACTAGAATTTTTTCATAAGCGCAGTGTGGAGGTCTTCACGTATTCTCAACTGACCAGTCTGTCCTCGATGTCTCGATGTGCTGCACAGTGTCGCTGATATCCTCCGACAACGCTGTAATATCACCCGTATTAGAGGTTTGAGGATGTCGATGCATCTCGCAGCGTGCTGCACGCACTCCAACTGTGCCACCTCAGCTGCAAACTCTCGAGTTTTGCAACGTCATTCAGATGCATGCAAAATTCAGACTCAGATTCCCATGCACCTATGCGTCTTAGCATATCCGTGAAATGGTGTGAACTGTGCAGTGGTCACCGCACTTGTAACCTGTTACACCAAGCAAGTAGACTTGCAGCACAAGCAAGTATGTACGTAGGTACGAATTCTGAACGTGTCGTTCATGCCTGGACCAGCTGTACGCACCTCCGGTGGACACATGTATCGTAGAAGGGCGTGCAGTGGATCGGTCCTGGAACTTCAGGCATCCCGTTTCCTCGACTTGGGAGCTTGCACCATGGCCAAAGACGGCGAGTCAAGGCTGATACCGTGAAAGCGCTTTGTGCACGTACCTGGAAATGTGCCACTTCGCAAGCAGTTGACCCGCTCGAGCGAGCCTCCTCAGCACCGGTTTGCAAAAATCCACGACAACTCAGTAGGATAAGGCCAGTATCAACTAAAACCTGCGCAGTTTGCTTCCGGTCCTCAAACTGTCCAAACGCAGTGTGTGCCAAGAAAGCAGCTGCTGGCAACCAAGTCTGGTGTTGTCGGCACTGAAGATGACTGATGCCAGATCAGACACACATTTTGGATCAGCGTGAGTGCTAAAGGCTGGATGTCACTGGTCTTGTACGCTGGTGGTCTGCAGCTGGCTGTAATGTGACGGGTCTTGAACCGCGTGCCGTTGCTTCCAGGCAGCACGACGGACCAGAAGCATGTCTACCCAGTACGTTCCTGCAACTACGACCTGTCCAAGTTCTTCAAGATCCTAGGATACTGTGCATGCATAGCGGGAGTGCAATGAAGGAGAGCTCGTTAAAATGGTCCCTTGTGACCGTCTACCCGATAGGAGCAAGTTGCGTACTGTGCAGATGGCTGCAGCTATCGGTTTGGACTGCAGCAGCTCTCGTGATGACATGGGGTGTTGTGATGCACGCTTTGGTGTGGTGTTCCTTCATCCCCGCAGAGAGTGCCTCCGTGCGACACTTCTTGACAGAGGTGCGAACCACCACTTCCAAATCCGGGCATGTGTGCTCTAGCTCACACCTATATTTTGCTGGCACATCTTGTTCTTTTCACTGTGTTGGCTAAGCCGTGTTTCCAACATGTCAGCACTGCAGCTCAACACAGCAGCAGCATACCAGTATGCACAACATGCACTAAATGCAACATATGCAATCGAAAGCTGAAATATTTCTTTGAATTTAAGCAGACACAAGTGCATCTTTAATATGTGCCGTTGTGCCAATTCAGGAGCTGGAGCTGAAGGTGTCTCGCAGGGTGTACATAGACCCCTTGCCACCAGACAACGACACGATCTTCGGCACAAGAGAGTTCTCAAACACTTATCAGGAGGATGGTTGGGAGCATGGATACTGGCTGCATCTCATCGTGCCCTCCACAATAGCCTCCCACGCTGAGGACAGCACAACACAGAAGAGCCCAGCGCAGGTAACCAGCAGCACTGGTGATGGCTCCAGGGACGTAGGACCATCGCCAGAAGTCATACCTCGGCAGTATATCTACACCCTGAGGGCCCCGGGGCAATTGGTTGTGATGTTCTTGGTCTACTGTGTGCCATTCTTCATTGTTGGTGTTGCTGGTTGGGTGTTTCACCACTGGACGTGCAGCTCAAAGCAATGTGTGCTTCCCTTCTTGTCCTCTTCACTGATCCAATGCATGCTTGTCTTGGTTTGCCTACCTGCTGGACTAGCCGCTCTACAAGAATATTTTGCTACACATGTTGAAGCAGCATGTCACTCAGACTGTACTTGTGCACTGCTGTCCTTGGGTACCACCGCTTCAGAATGTTCTGAAGATTAGTTTTCAGCTTTGTTCAAGCGATGCCCAAGGCAGCAACCTGCATTACTTTCATGCTAACGATGTCCTGTGTGATAAAGTATGGTTCAAGCACGTGTTGAAGCGCGGTAAATGCGATTTGTTAATTAATAGAATACAGTATTCTTACTCTATCTATGAGGCTTTTACAGTCTCAAGCGCCAGAGGCTCCCTTGGCAGCTTCCGTAGCTTCGTATCTGCAACAATGACTGCATGGGCTCTCAGTCCTACCTGGAGAACGCGACAATGAGAGTTCTGAATCGCAGAACCTCAAGTCGTACCACATGTTCACCCCCACCATCTCTCTACCGAGCAACTGGATGCATGACTGTGTGCGTGGATAGCAGGCTGTGGATGCACGTGTGTTGGCGTGCCTCCCCACCAGCAACCTTTGTCAGTAACCTTGTCGCAGTCCATCTTTGGAGTTCACTCCAGCTATGTGCGTAGTGTTGGAGTGGCAGGCGTTGCTGCGAGTGCATTTCCTGAGACCAGTACCGCCTGTGGCGTTGCTTGGCAAGTACTTGGATGGACTCACCTTCGTAGAGCTGCTTCTTCTGCTGCTGTTCTTCCTGCCCAAGGTGCTCCCCCACACCGTTACAGCCCTGCTCCTCCTGTTCACAGCACCCTGTACTGTACTCAGAGTACCCATCCAGTGGCTGGAGAGCATGGGGTAGCAGAGCAGGGTGCCTTATGATAGCAGATCTGAAAGCTTGGTGGCTGCCAAGGGCTCCACAGCGGCTCTGAAGGCGAGATCACGGTGGCAGATGCACTGCAGGTGCTGCACTTTGCGTGGTTCATGAATGATGCACGTGAACAGTGGCAGGCAGGCGTAGAGATGGCGTATGCTGTGGTGGATGCCTCTCAGAGGCAGTTCTGGCTTGAGAGGTTTGCACTGTGGTTCAGCTCGGACTTTCAGATTCAGGTACGACTTTCTGCCTGCTCCGTTTCGTTTCTAGCACAACAAAAAATCCTTGTTTCAAGCTGCCTTCTTGACTGAACAAGCAGTTGAGGGAAATAGTCCTTGTTTGCTGTTGAAAAGTCCTGTGGCATGACTCCATCGAGCGGGTTGCTGATCACTCAACATGGCGTGCAGGCACCATTCTTGTTTGCTCTGGCTGTCTCGGACTCCTTCGTGCACTCCTTTCTGGGCATCTCTGCGCCAACCGCCAGAAAATGGCACAGGTAGGTGCACAAGCACATGGCATCTGCAGCTGTACAGTGCTCGTACTACTGTGTCACATCCTGGTGACTCTTTGGGGGCTACTTGTGAGTACCAAACGGTTTTTCTTTATGCCTAAAAAATTTTATCTTGGATGTTGTAAACATCTTGATGGATCAGGATGTTGTGATGGTGCTGCAGGTGGCTGGGAGCCTGGACATTCATGGACCTGTTCTTCCATGGTGTTCTGTACGAGGCACTGCTCTTCTCCGAGTCACGAGCACTCTGGCAGAGGGCCTCACGGTTTGAGTATGTGCATGGAGTCAGCAATGTTGCAGGCATGCTCTCCTGGCTCGCCATGATGTCCATGGCAGTGATGCTGTTGCCTGTTGTGCGGCGCAGACTGTTCTGGGTGTGGGAGAGGGTGCACGCAGCAGCAGCAGTGGTGGTGGTGGTGTTTGGAGTCGTGCACTCCCGCAAGGTGTGGGTGTGCCTGGCGCCCGGCCTCGTGCTCTACGGTATCGATGTCGCGCACCGGTGGCTACAGGCGTCCCACACGGCCACCGCCAGTATATCTGCCTGTGGCAGCGTAATATCTGCGGTTGTGCCCCTTGAGGTGCGCTGTGAACTCTATGATGTGTACTCTGACTCCAACTTTCAGGTTGTTCTGCACCAGCTTGTGTGTGAACAAAGGCCAAGTGTACACCTGCCTCAAAAAAAAGTGGCATCGAAGTGGTACGTCTTCGTGTGCAATTTGTTGCTTTGAATTCGCTGCATATTACACAGGCCATTCACAGGTACATAGAAGCTGTTATGCACTCAACGCTCAAGTCTTGGAAGCATGACCCTGGCTGTGCAGGCAGGGGCGAGGCATCCTGATGGGGGTCATGTTTGGTTGTGTGTACCCTCAGAGAGTGCCGTGGTGTATCACCCCTTCGTTGTGGCTTCCTCAGCCTCTGATCCTGGGTGGACCTCTTCCATGCTGCTCTGCTGCAAGGGCCATGGCCGGCGCACACAGGTGCTCCCTCCCTGTGCCACCCCCCCACCCTGGGTTGTATGTGTCATATTTTGAAAAGCACCGCAGGCTTTAGCACAGGATTAAAAATGGGCTTGAATTCTTTGTTGAGTAAGGTGATGTGATCCAAATGGCGTGTGCCTGTCGTGCAGGCCTTGCTGGAAAGTGCTCGGTCTGGAGGACTGCGGAATGCGCCAGTGCGTGTCCAAGGCCTTGTTAGTGAGCAGGAGCACGCGGTCAGTGACCTGAGTGCAGTTGAGAGGCTCATTGTTTTCACCGGTGGCGTAGGCGGCGCATGTATACTGCCACTGTTGCTGCGCCTGGCTGTGCAGCTGGAGCATCAGCGCCACTTCGCAAGTGTGTACCCACTTCCTATTTGAAATATGTCAACGTGAAATATGTCAATATGTGTTCTTTCTCTGAGTGTGTTTAAAAACTGTGGACTTCAGGCTCAGCAGCCGCTGCTGCAGCTGGGAAGAAGAGTACTTTCGGAAGCCAGGTGAAACTGCGTATTGAAACAACAAGCATGCAAACGTGCCAGATTTGTGCAGGAGCTCAAGGGTTGGTCAGAGTGCACCATAGCGCACACAGCATAGAGGAACTTGCACTGTGTGCTCCTCTGCTGGAGCATCCATCAGTGTTTGACGTGCACCTGCACTTCACGGGGGATGCCCGCTGCCTGTCTGCGGCGCCTCCTCTTCGGGGCATCCCTCTGCCGTCGCCAAGTGAACCGTACTGTGAGTCGCTGCAGCATTCACACGACCAAGGTAAAGTAGGGCCTGGCATTGCACATGCAGTCCCTGCCCAAGGGCCTTCACCTGCAGCTCTTGCTGCAATGCGTGCCCAGAACGAACCAATGAGAAGGCAGGATTCGTTATCGTTTGAAGATTCCCACACAGTACCAAGTGGGGCGATTACTGAGCAGGACACAGGACAAACTAGGGCTCGCAAAAGCCTGGATACTTCCAGTCAGGAGGTCCGCGTGTTGAGAGGCTGGTCAGCTGGAAAGGGAGATGCTTCGAAGGGCCAAACAGGCAAGGAGTCGGTCCAGTGGAAGAGTCAGCTGGCACTAGAAGGCGCTGTGAAGAGGCTCGTTTGGATTCCAGGGAAGTGGGAGAGTCTGATCGTGTGGATCGGATCCTGGGCTGCCAGCTTCTGGACACTGGTGTGTCACGTGTCGCTGTTGCGTCTGCTGGAGAACAGTGTTGTTGTCACTTTAATATCGTATTTGCCTGATCTATGCGGTATCCTGTAGTACCCTGGGCTATGATTCAGCTGCTCCAGCACTTCATGAGCACATCTTGATTGCTCACAGTGTCCGTCGCTCATATGCAGCTGCTGGGGGAGCTGTGGTACAATGGCAGTGCGGCGGCACAGGCAGGGCAGCTGCACGGGGATGACAGAGACGACAGGCGCTTCAAGATGGCCGCCTACAACCTCCTGGCGCTCGCCCTCACCACCCCCACCATCCCTCTGCTCCTCACTCTGCTCTGCCACTCCTCCATGCTCTGTTCTAGTAGCCACAGCAGCGGCACTTCCTCAAGTGGCAGCGTTCCGCCACTCCAAAGAAACCAAAGCAAGGTGGCGCCTGACGGGCAAGCCCGCAGTGTGGCTGCTGGCACAGATAATATGCTTTTTGTGATGCCCGGCCCGTTACCGGAACTGCATGGGCAGCGTGGCGCACAAGACGTTGAGCTTCTTCCTCTGACGACGTCATGGCCAGCAAACCGCTCCATTGGTAGCACAGCGCAGCAGGTAGTCTTGGCCCCTTGTGCCTCAGACCTAAACAAACTCGTCATTCAGAAGCAGGGAACCAACGAGTTCTTTCGGTTGGTGCCTTTGTTGCACAGCCACGTGGCGTGCCAAGCAGACGCAGCATCGTATAGCCATCGTACCACGCACCTGACACATGTGAGCACAACAAGCGACCAGTCCCCTGTGTCAGGGGTCAACCCCTCCTCCAACCTCTGCGACCCTCGCACCTCATCAGGGCGCACAATGACGTCATCTCCAGATACCTTCTCGAAGGTTTTCTTGCCGCCCCGCCATCTGTACAATGCAGATCTCGTGTTTGACAAGAGTCTTGCAGGCGGCTTCAAGAAGCGGGCCACCGAGGACCTGTATGATATCCAGGAAGGCTCAAGGGAAAGTGGCAGCCCCGCATTCAATGCCATGGAGGCTGTGCGTGCCTTTGTGCAGGGAGGCTGCTACAGTGCGATGAGCCTCATATCTCCGCGTGCTCTGCACGATGGCTTTCTGCTGCATGGCAGCAAGCAGCTGCTCGCTGACGGCAGGAGGCAGGGCTCCATGAGGCGCCGCCATGGAGAAATCGAATCCAGCTTCAGTATGACCCATCAAGACTCGTCTGGCTCCTGGGGTGGATACGCGGTGGGGGAGTTGTGGGGCGGCGATGTTGTTCGGCACAAACGGGCTACATGTGATCCAGCAGCTCAGAATGACAGCGTGGACCCCGCCTCAGTTGCCGCGATCACCACTGCCCCTGCAGCAGTCCTGGAGGACACTGTGCCTGGGGTAGTAACAGATAGTGGAGCCGGTGGCTGTGGGAGCGGTGACATGGAGTCAGGCCCGATGGCATGTTCAGGCGGACATTCAGTTGCGCATGTGCGTGGCGGGATACCATCTGACCATCTTTGTGAGCCTGCTGAGGTTGACGCGTGTGCAGCTGAGGAAAGCAGCGGCAGCACAGTTGCTGGCAACCCAGTTGCAGAGGACTCTCCAAGCATGCATGCGTCAGGTGAAGGAAACCCAACCCCCGAGAGGGCCGCCTTGCCGCCCGCCTTGCACGGCACTGAGAGTGCATGTAATGCTGCGGGGAAAAGTTCAAGCTCAGCGTCTGCTTTCGAGCGCTCTTTGTCAGATTTTCGGTGTGCTGCAAAGCCGCAAAACATCAGTGGCGCTGAAGAGAGCGTGCACAGCTCTATGGGTCAGGACTCAGATGGCCCAGGGTCAGTGGGCACACCAATATCCACACTTCAAGGTGAACTGTGCCATCGCACTGCATCTGCAGAAGGGCAGAGGCAGTGTTCAGAGCATGGCGATCCACGCCAGCAGAGCATTCACAGCGGGGGCAGTCCAGTGGAAGCCATCGCATGCTCGCCTGTGTCTGCGAGGGTGCCGCTGCACACATCGCAGCGCAGGCCCAGTGGCGGCACCATCGAGGAGGAGCCTAGTGACGGGAGCTCTGGCAGTGGAGAGGACACGGCTGCGCTGGAGCTGGCAGAGGCCGATGAGGAGCCGAGTGAGCTGCCAGGCGGCGGCCTTCCCCGCGGCCTCCTGCTGCAGGTGCGCGGCGGTCAACGCAGATCAGGTGCTGCGCGATTCCTGAAGCCTATGCACCTGCAGAGAGGGGCAGCTGCAGGAGATGGGAATGCTACGTTGCTGTATGGTGCACAGCAAGAAGGGGTGGGTGACATGGACTGGCAGGAAGCAGTGCACACTGCCCGTGTCCCCCGGGATGTCAGAAAGATCCACAGAGTCAGTGGACTGACCTTGCGTGAAGCTGTAGAAAGGCAGCAGTCGGGTGCGGCAGATGGGCAGCAGCAGGATGCACCGGCTGCGTCCGACACTGGCGGCCTGCTGGCCGCGCGCACCCTCCCGCGGGCACCTGTGCCAGCTCACAGTGCGCAGCCCCTGCGCAGATCATCTGATCGTGCGCCGCAGCCGCTTGGTGAGGGCAAAGAAGCGCATGTAGATGATGCATGCATCAGCAGCAGCGCGCACACGTCTAACGATCCAAGATCGGCAGGAGAGCAGAACAAACGGTCCAGCACAGGCCGCGTTACAAGCCTGCGTCAGATGTTCACGAAACGAGTTGGCAGCGACGGTGGGGTCGATGGTGGAGCCAACAGGCAGCTGCTCTCAAGGCCTTCACACTGGAACAGCATGAGTGCACAAGCGATGCCGAGTCCACCAGCATCGCGCCAAGAGCCTGCGCAATACATGCATGGTGCACAACAAAGCTCCTCTGTAGTTGCAGCAAGCATCGATGCTTCATTTCCTGGGCAGCAAGCGTATATAGCAACTACCAGCCGCACAAACACACAGCAGGGTGCCCCGGCAGCACGTGTGAACCAGCCACCCCCAGCAACTGCAAGCAGTGGGCATCACCACAACAGCACCTCGCCACAGCTGAGTGTGCTGTCACCGCAAGATACCAGTCTTAGTGAGGCATCTGTTGCTGCACGTCAGCAGCAAAGGGTCCTGCACGAGGCCAGGAAGCAGCCTGTGGGTATGATAAGCAGCACGGAGACTGCTCATGCTGCGCAGCAGCAGCAGCAGCAGCAGTCTGGAAAGGCTCTGTTTTCTTCACATGATGCTGCACGGTCTGGCGTTGCTGCCCTGCTGCCCCCTGTGTCCGCTATATCTGCTGGAGCAGAGCTCGAATCTCTTCCATTCAGGAGCATTGCAAGCATGATGGCTGCGCAACCTGCTGGAGACAGTGCCACGGGACAAACTCAATCAGCAGAGCACAGAAGCCACGCTCAGGACACAGGGCACTTTTTCACAGTTGCCCCACCTGCCAAGAGCCTTGAGCGCAAACACATGCTGCAGCGTCTGAGTAACTCTGTCCCCAACACTGAGAGTGAGCTTCCCCTTGTAGACCCTCCTCTCACCACTCTCACACAGGAGCACAGGGATCGAGCATTCATCTCCCAGACAGAGAAAACAGCTGGCGTGCACAGCAACAGCGCCCAATCGCTGCTGGAGCTCATGCCAAACGATAGCTCAAGTGCAGCGATGTCGGTGCCCCGGCGAGCGAGCACCGGCATCGACATGCACCGCAGCAGAAGCCTTCCATACTTTGACAGCTGCGATCTGGCCCTTACGTCAGGCTCAGTGGCAAGGCTGAAACCCGAATCAGAGAGCAGTGCCAGCCAGATGCTCAGTGCCAGCCAGATGCTCAGTGCCAGCCAGATGCTCATTGCAAGCAACGACGTACGCATGCCTGTGCTGCCGGAACGGGAGCTCCTCCCACAGCAGCTAGACGAGGCAGAAGCAAGCAGTGTAAGTGAATGTACAGCGGTTGCTCATCCAGCTGCACAACAAGCTCCACACGCACTCCAGCATGCAGCTCACCCACCCGCCTCATCTGCTCGCAAGCGTGATCGCCAGCACCTGCAGCAGCAACACACTGAGGCAGAAGAAGGTGCCTCTAGCCACGCCACCGGCACCAGCAGCGGCGACGATGTCGAGCACTGTGACTCATCCAGCAGCCACCTCACTGCCGATTCTTCTGGAAGCTTTTGTGCTCCCCGTCCTCATGTACCAATGTGCAGCCGACGTCTGTCAGACGGCAACACAGAAGGCGAGGCAAGCAGAAGCAGCTGTGGTTACAGCAGCCCGCACACGTCAGGGCGCGGAGGCAACAGCTCGCAGCTGCAAAATCCAGCAGCGGAGCCGTGGACGTCGTCGTCAGAGTCAGCAGCTGCCTCTGCCTCCACACCAGAAGCAGGAAACTCCTCAGAAATCTCCATGACGCTGCCACTGCCCAGAGACTTCACAATACTGCAGGGGGGCCTCAACAGGGGATATGACACAGCGCCGCCGTGCATGATCCAAAGTCCCAAGACACCTGAATCAGAATCCAGTGTCATAGTGCCAGATCTGCGGCCGCCGCGGCCACGATCGCTTCCGACAAGAGTGTCCATGCACCAGCCACATGCTCACTTCCGGCCATACAACCGCCACACAACCGCAAACGTGCACCGGGGAGCGGTTATGGGTGCAGAAATGGGCGACGACTCTGCAAAGCCTCGTGGCTTCATGCCCCTGCCCGGCTCATCGACTGAGTCATTACCAAGAGACGGGTCCCAGCTGGAGCAGCAGTTGGGGCTGGAACCCCCTGCAGAGTACTCCTTCGCCCCCCACATCCATCCGCTGGCATTCGACCGCTCTTCATCCGATGCGCTGCATATGTTGTCGCAAGAGTCCTCGCCAGGGGCAGACGAGCATGCGTCCGTTGTGGATGCTGACGTGGCGTCCCCGCGGCATGCCAGTGCTCCGAGTGGTGGAGGTGGAGGCGGCCTCGCGCCCCTCCTCCACAGTGCCGAGTCGCTGCCCCGTGAAACTCCCAACAGTAGGAATGGCAGCAGTGCAAGTGAGAGACCGGCATCAAGCAGCTGCAGCTTCACGACTGCAGAGGATGATTCTGAATGCATGCCAAGGCATGCTCAGGGAGGTGGGGTGGAGGCTGCAGGGGCCCACCCTGTGCGTCATGCGGGCCAGCAAAGTGGTGCCGCTATGCATCCGGTAACAGGACCAGTGCCATGGGATTCGGTGTATTCACCCCGTGGCGGGGGCTCGCACAGGGGGGGCAGGGGCAGCCCGCCCCTGCAGGCCCCCAACACGTCCCACATGCATGCACACCATGGGAACAGCATGAGTATCAGGCAAGCTCAGTCTGCAAGCGCAGAAGTGTTAGCAGGCAACAGCATGCGCCAAGGTATCGTCGCTCCTGGTCAAGACCCATCTCTGCAACGCCACGAAACAGCTGATGCGGCGGTGCTGCGCAGAAGCGTGGAGGTGCGGGACAGGCAGCCTCCCTCATGGGGCGCACAGCAGTCCCGCACAGCTGTGAGGCGCACTGTCAGCCCCGGAGGGGTGGTCATCGTGCACGACTGCGACAGAGGCGGCCGCCGCGATGACGATGCCATGCCAGCACATGTGGAGCAGGGTGCAGCATGGGCGCATCATGTGCACCTGGACGCCGCTGATGCAGACCATATCGTCATGAGGTGCGCTGCCACAGCACATTGTTGCCTGCTTTGCTGAGTGCCTGCTGGTAGATTCAGCTTGCACTGTTTGTAGTGTGCTGGAGCATTGTTCTGTGGGAGTAGGCCAGCCGCCCATGCGCCATCTGCTGCCTGAGCATGCTCTCTCTGTGTAGAACTTGAATTCAGTTGAGTTGAAACGGTTCCGCTGTCACAGCCGCTTGCCCTCCTGACAGACACGTCATGGTTTCAGCAGTCTCAAGCGACTTGCGGGGGCGGGGCTGACTGCAGGTGGTGTGCTGCAGGTCAACGCGCGCTGGCGCACATCCAGCAAGGGTGACTGTGGGGCGTGCAGACATTGCTGCAGCTATCAGCAAGGCTTGTGCAGCCTGTGGCAAAGGTGAGGTGCTCCACGTGTGGGCCTCTGGGCCAAAGGGACTCACCACAGCAGTCAAGGCGGCAGCGGGCTCCGTGGCCCTGCACACAGACACCCGCATCTTCTCAACTCCCTTTCAATTGCAGTGAGTTCTTCGCTACAGATGACATCCTGCCGCCCGAGCAAGGACGTTGGCGCGTGTAAGTCGCTGCATTGG
Organism: Ulvella scutata; assembly: GCA_032359135.1. Lineage (NCBI taxonomy): Eukaryota > Viridiplantae > Chlorophyta > Ulvophyceae > Ulvales > Ulvellaceae > Ulvella > Ulvella scutata. The sequence goes on from JAUMHD010011093.1 coordinate 24,199, forward strand.
CTGTGTCAGCTACCCCCTGTCCGCGTTTCCGCCCCAGATTTCTTGTTGCGGCTGTGAAGCGCAGGCATGCCGTGATGCAGTGATGTGTTCAGTGATGTGTTCACTACATCACGGAAGTACGCGATAGTGTTGATGAAGTTGCGTATTTTCTCAAATTGTTGTGTTTTTTTTAATGTGGACAAGTCAGTTTGCACTGCTTCGTTTCCATGTGGTGGACAAGAGTGCGAGGCGCTGAACACTCTACCACAAGCAGGCGCTGCGTCCTGCAGTTCGTGAATTCCAAGGTTTTGCCATGGGTATTCATGCAAGAATGTGTTGTACGTGTACATAACAAACTTTTTTGAGTTGGTGCTGGTGACGACTGGCTCTTTTCGAGTTTGCCGGCATTGGATTGGACGTTTGGTTTCTGTTTGGAGCAGGTTGCAAATATGTTCACGGTTCAGGTTCAGTCAGGATGCGAGAGATGCTAGTATTGTATCATCAAGTCTAAGACTATTCGACGGTGAAAGTTACATCGATTGCGGCGCCGCACTCGCGCACGCAGTGCAGCTGCGCAGAGCATCTAAAACCAAGCAACAACAGAGAGACCGCAACGATCAATCAAGCAGTACCTCCTACGAATCACACAGTACACACAGGCCGGGCAAATACAAAAGCTGGCCACTGCCAGAGAGACAGCGCTAAACACCTACACTCAAGTGCCACATGGTAGCAGCACCACGACAAGACACCACAGCGCAGAACAGACGGCCCGACGCCGTGGGCCAGCGCTGCCGTCGCGGCGTCATCTGATCGGCCCCCGCCAGGCACAAGGAGAGCCCACAGCAGGAGAACACCCGAGCGGCCACGGAAGGGCCGGAGGAGCTGATGGGAAGGGGCCAGGAGAGGGGTCGAGGGGGGCCACGGAGGGGGTCGAGGGGGCGGCGAGAAGGGGAGGGGGCCATCAACATGCAGCCGGGAGCGGGAGCAATGGGGGATGAAGGGGGATTGTGGGCCGTGGGCGCTGGAAGGATGCGGGAGGCGTGTCCGCTTTCGGGGCTGGTGCAGCCGCAGGTTGGAGCATCAGCAGTGGGGACCGGCAGGAGGGCCTTGCCGGCAACTCAGGCATGCAGGCCAGTTTGGTACATGTACACAATATCATGGTTGCTGCGGCAGGTTGCGGTGGCGAGCTCGTGCAGCCCTTGCTCAACAAAGGCGCGCTTGTCCACCACACCTGTGGAGGTGGCAAGCTCAGCAAGCTGGTTGAGGTGCTGGCTGCCGGGATCGCCCAGTCGTCCGAAGACTTCGTGGCTCGGGGGCACAATGCGGACGCGGAGGTCTCAGTGGGAGAGAGGTCGTTGCGATAGTGAGCGACCACTGGGGGTGCGGGATAGCAGCAGAGTCGTAGGGGTGGCGTGGGGTGGTGTGCTGGGGGCGGGGGCCGCCGGCTGGGGGTGCTGCTGCGAGGGGGCTGGGATGGGCCGTCGGCACCGAGGGGGGCGGGAGGGGTGGTGGAGGGTGCCGCTGTGTGGCACTGGTGGCGGGGTCAGCTGGGCGGGCAGCAGGGGAGTGTGGGGATCGGGTGTGGGGGGGGATGCGTGGCGTCAGGCTGGAGGAGTAGAGCAGCCTGGTGGACATTGGGCTCGCATGTGGAGAGAAAGGAAAACACCAGCACGGCAGTGTAAGTTTCGCCAAACATTGATTGTACGATTGTGGCGGGAAACTACTCTGTTGTGTACGGTGCGGCGCGCAATGGAGCGGTGCCCACTGGCTACGCTGTCGGCATGGCGCCCACAACAGCAGCGCAGCAGATCATCTGTGTCCTGGTGGAGGAGTGCGAGGCTGAGCCGGAGGCGGGCGTTGGTGGACAACTCTTCAGAGAACATCCTCAGGGTGGGGGCACGTGGGCAGGCCTGTGAGCCAGATGGAGGCAGGCGACTTGTGTAGGAGCGCAGGAGGGCTCGGTCTCGCATGGCGCGTCTGCGGACTTTGATTGTTGCGCAAGCAGGCAGCGTCGAGAGTCGTGTGAGGGGGTCTGATTGCGAAGCCGCAGATAGGGTGTGGCCCACTGAGCGTTGCTGGCTTGGAAGCAGGTGGCGCAGGACTGCATCTTACAAGGCGGGTGGATTGGAGCCGAGGGAAGATGAACACGTGCGGCAAGCACGAGCAACCGGCGCCACATTCAGTGACAAGTTTAAAATCTGTTTCAGTGGTCTTGGTTCCGATCTGTGTCCACTTTTAAGTTCCGGAACACTTGACACAAACAACAAAAACAAGTAGCTTACAAATTCGAGCATCGCAGGCTTGTGTGCAGTGTAGCCCATCTCAGCCATGCACTGCTGTGGTGAGCTGTAGCGTTGATATGGTGTTGTGGTGTACTTCTAAGCATGTGCAACAGAGAATTTTGTGGAACTCACAAGCTCGAAAACCTCGGAGTGGTGACATGTGCGTGAGCGACTGCTGAGGGGGATGTGGTACGGTTACTGTTTTCATGGGGCAGCATGGGGTTGTGAAGCATGGCCATGGGTGCACTATACATCGTGCATGCGTTAACGAGGATGGCGATGTGTATATATCGATCTATGATGGCGAACTTTCTGTCAGGTGGCAGCAAAGTACTGCTGAGCGAACGAACGGTGATCACTGAAGATGTGCGGTGCCTGTTTGCTGCAGTGAGCAGAAGATGTCCAGAAAGGCTGGACCTGTTCGCGGGTTTTATTCACGTTGTGCATTGGATGCGATAACGGTAGCATAGCCACTGATACATACATACATTTAGTAATTGGTTAGGCATCAAAATGGTGGAGAGCAAGGTCAATCTGCCCTTGAAAACGCCACGTGAAGTGCGCCAGCACTGCAGACCACAGGATTGCTGGGTGTCGATCCATGGGAAGGTTCTGGACGTGACAAAGCTGGTTCAGGTACTGATACGTTACCATGGCGTTTGATACACTCTGCTGTTGAACTCATAGTGAGGTGTTGGTGGGTACGCCAAAGTGAATGAGGCATGGAGATCTGCCACAGGAACACGAGGGGCCACTAGCAGAACCCATTCTTCGAGCAGCTGGCACAGATATATCCCATTGGTGCGTTTTGCATGGAGATGGCGTGCGCAGGTATCAGGTGGTAGCAGCTTGGTACGAGCACTGCTGTACAGGTTTGACAAGGCTACTGGGGGTGTAAGGACTCAAATTTGCCCGCTTACGAATATCGAAGTGCCATATTGTCCTCAGGTGATATTTTGTGCGAGTTATGCTACAGTGCCATGCTGTTCATTCGCCTTTTTTTGTCTCAATGTGCTTGATACTTCGTACAGGGGCGTTTCATCCATGTTCCCCCAAGTGAGCCATGCACAAATTGGAATTCAGACTTTGGTGAGCCATGGTGGCGCGACCCCAAGTATGTGGTGTGCTTCTGTTCGGCCTCGTTTGTGTTCGCAGTGTCGGTTGTATGGTGACTGAGGCAATGAGATGACAGCAAAGTGTTGGTGGAGCATGACGCACTCTTCCATGTACGAGACACATCGATATCTATCTTGCAGCAGGGGAGGTCAGTAGCTTTCGGAACCTCTAAGGTCTGAGGTGACTAGCGTGGCACCAGGGCAAGAAGTTTTGCATAGATCGGCAGGATTCACTTTCCGTAATTTACTAAGCGTGCAGTCGACGTTGAACTGGTTCCTGTACGTTGTGGGCCCTTGGGTTGTGGGCTTCTATACACAACGCTTGAATAACCAAATGATTCCTTTCCCCTACTGTGGAGGTGTCTCTGTGGCAGCTGCGAATGAGAACCAGGAGTCCACAGTCACAAGCTGAATCAGTAGCACCAGTTGTAGCAGAACAAGGCAAGTGCAGTCAGCCGTCTTGCACAGATGCGGGTACTGTGGACCAGTTTCACAGCACCCGCATGTGTGGATGATTTCAGGCACACGCGAACACCTGATGTGCGTGTGTTCAGGTGGCACGAATCCCAGAGTCCTGCAGAATGATCCGCATCAAGAACGTGCTGACACAGCAAGAGGATGTTTTGGAAGTCCCAGGAGAGGAGCGCCTGCAGGACATCCGGCGGCGCTACATGGCCACCTTCAACGCCCATGCCAACGCATACATCTGGAAGGCCTTTTACAAGAACCCTCATGGAGTCCATGAGATGAAAGAGCTCGATATGGCACAGGACCTGGCAACAAATGGTATCCCGGATGAGAGTGCCAACTTTGAGAAGTGCCACCTTGCACCGGACTTCTACATTCCAGTGGTCCACCTTTACTGGGCAGATGACCTCACTGCGATGTGATCTTTCTGCGAACAGGGAAACTACTTTCCAGCAATGCTGCAATTGATGCAGTCTCTTTACAGTTGGACGTGGTTGGACACTAAGTGAGGAACATAGAGGCACATACAGGTTGGCCAGATACAGTTGCGCAGGGTGTGGTTGTTGCTCTTCTGTATTCTCTCAGTACCTTTTCGAAGAGCTGAGTGATTCTGAGTCACATAAACTTGCCGAATTGCATCCTGTCGAGAATCTGAATAGGTGCCTATTGGATCTGTGAAGTGGTGTGGGTGTCCGTTTTTGGACCACATGTTAACTTTCCAGATTCGACCACCAGGTATGAGACCTTTGGCATGCCATGCCAGTACACATGGATTCTCCACCGACTGTAACATACGACTCAAGCACCGTAATAATTTGGGTCTGCAACAACTGGTGAGGCTGTGTCGCCACCTTTGCTGCGATAATACCGATGCAGGCCTTGTTGAAGGCGCAAGTATCTCCAGCAGCGGGCGGAAGCCGGCTCCTTTCCTTGGCACCTATTCTTTCCCCCTTCCTTTGACACGTTCATTGTTTCCCGCAACTTCTGTTTTATTTGCTGTCAAGATGCCAGCCCTAGCTGCCCCCTCAGCTCATAACATGCGGTTTGTAGCACTGCGCGAATACCCCAGTCTCATCGGGCCTGCTGCTCGAATTATGACCGAATCATCGCCGATGTATGCTTGGGCGGATGATACCGTGCCCGTTCAGTTGTGCGTTCTTGCCATGACACAATGTTTGTACCAGGTGATGTGGTGTGCCTGCTTTTCTTCCGCTTGAGTGCACACGTGTGAGCGGGATATAACATGTAGGTATCGAGAATATGTAAGTGCAATGTTTTTAAACAACAATCGAGGCTGACCCTGCGTGTGCTCTGTACAGCCACAAGGATGCCAGACGTCTGCTTACACACAGAAGGATGCCCCACGTTCACGACCATCTCCAGGTTGTACTAAAACTACGCCGTCATAAAGAGGAAGATATTTCGCAAGAGCTGCAGAAGTTGCGTACTGCTTCGAAACATAGGTTACGTGATGACCCACTTGATTACTCTCTGAACATCACAGAAAATTTAGAGGTCATAGCCATTTTCACCTTGGAGCCCCCCGAGTCCAAAACCCTGCACATGGGAACTGAATTATCCCCGTGGCAGAGGTTGTGTGGATGGTGTCTTGGGATTGTGCACAACGTGGTGGAGCACTGGCGAGCGTGGTCAACCATTCGTTGGGGGTGGACTGTGCCACTCAGAATGTCTCTCTGGAAACAAAGTCTACTTGATGCTCTAGGAGTTGCCCGCACAACAGATCTCTATAGTGCTGATCATCACCACCTGCTGACAATGTGTGTAGCCAACCATCTACAGGGTCAGGGTTGGGGATCCACAGTTTTAGCAAGTATTCAACAGGAGCTAAGAAACTCAGGGGATGCAGTAGGCATAAGAGGTCTCTGTCATAGCGAATCATCTAGAAATTTTTACATAAAGGCAGGGTTTCAGGCAAGACATGTGTATACAAATTCCGCTGCACTGTCACAGCCAGGTGCTTTGAGAAAGCACTGGTTTGTAGCATGGGATCTAGAGAACAGTAGCTTGCATGATAAAGAAGTTGTCCACAGTTGACCCTAGTCAGCCCAGCACTGAGATTGTAACAACTGCTGTTCTGCATCAACCAAACAGCTCTGCTGCAGAGCGTGCTGCGTAATCACAACCAATTTCTGCTTAATATCGCCATGCTACGGATGGTCCATTGCATGACTGCTGTTCATCAGAGGTCACGCACAGGTTCCCTCGATCATGTGCACTTAGTGACACTCCTACAGCAATGCCATGATACCTCACACAGGACAAGTAGGATCTTCATGTTTCAGTTGAGAAAATACCTATTCTCCCACACCCAGATCTGTCGTCATCTCAATAGTCATGGGAGATATACACTTTGTCAGAAACCAATTCCATTGTGGTGTGTGGGCTGTCTCAGTGTTCCAGTGGAATATTATTCCGTGGTTCAGCGAGGAAATTGAGAATAAAGCCAAGTCAGGCCACCATCCTGCACGTTCTCATGTGCAATGACACTTGTCATTGATGCAGCTGAGGCTCGCGGTGAACCACTGCCAGTGGCAGCCTGCTGCAAGGCCACTTGTGGGCCATGCGCAGGGCTTGTGGTGCGGGTCTGCGGTTGTGAAGCACTGGGAGCTCCCACACCAGCGGCAGCTTCATATAGGTGACCTGCACCACACAACACAGGATCTGTGACAAGGACAGCTGGTCTTATTGATGTGGACAGGACAGCACACACGGTACTACCTGAGATCAATTGCCTTTGCGGCAACCGCCAACACCGTGCAGGGAGATCATGAAGCCTGGAGCTGCTAGTTGCTGCGCACCATGATAGTGACGTGGCTGATAGAGCTGCTGCAATTGGGCTTGCTGCTGTGGTGCATGCATCTGACCGCTGGGGCCTCCAGGAGGCAGACCGCTCTGATCTGCGTAGCCCTGCATGCGATGCATCTGCAGCTGATGCAACCTTGCAAGTTCAGAGTGCGGGAATGCTTGATGGGCGGTTGTAGAGAATGGTTGCATGACTGCTGCTTCCCTTCCAACCCCACAGTGTGAGGCTTTGTTATCATTGTGGTTTGTTGTCTGAAGCGCAGGATTCGCATCCACTGTGGTGACTGGGTGCCGCATTGCTTCGGTCCCACTCTTGACAGAAGTAAAGGAGCTTGGTGTACTGTACATGGCAATTGGGTTGTACGAATGAACCCCATGCAATTGTCCCCAGACATGTTGGTCTGAGGTCAGGGGGCGTGTGCCTGGATGAAACTGTCCAAGATCTTGGTGTTGGTGAGCATGCATTCCCATGTGCGCTCTCTGCTGCGCCACACTCTGCTGCATTGCCATTGAATGTAGATGTGCTGCAGAATAGTGGGATGCATAAGGTGAAGATCCCGCTGGAGGAGGGCCCCACCCTGCGAGGGACACTGCTGCTGAGGAAGGGGCTGGGTGGTCACCAGCTTGCTGCCACGTCTCTTCTTGATTGGTGTTTGCCACTTGAAAGGGTGGTCCGTTCAGGTGGGTTCGTTGGAAAGTATGCTGGTTCCTTGAGGGTGAATGGGCCGCTCCACTGAAGCTGAACTGCAACTTACTCCCCCCTGCAGCCAGCAGCAAGAGCACCATCTAAACATCTGTATCTAAATCTGGCGCTCTGATGTTGCATGTTCACAGCGGACAAGCACACCTGTGTTGCCATTGGGGGAAGGAGACCGAGGACTTCTTATGCTTCCATCTGGTGTGTAGTGTCCAGTATTAGAATCTTGCGTCTGTGCGGGATCAACACCCTTTGTAGGAGTTCCTGAGCCATAGTATAAGTGCCCAGCAGAAGGTGCACGTGATGTGACTGGCGTCACAGCTGGTGATAGGGATGGAGATGTCCATGGTGATGACCGTGACGACCCTACATGCATGCTGTTTTGGCACGGAATCTGTCTGGCTAACATTGGTATTTCGGGTGCATGTGCAAGAAAATCAGGATGCAAATGTCAGACGGCTTCCATTCAACAGGCCTCAACTTGCTGCACAGTGCACATCAGCACACACCTACATCTGCAGGGATCTGTAGTCCTGGCTGGGCAGGCTGCTGGCTGAGATGTGAATGCACGAGCTCAACCTGCTGTGGCAGCTGGGTCTGGCTGCTGAGGCCAAGGGTGGCAAGGTCGTTGCTCAGGAGAGGCAACTGTGATGTGGCCCTCAGCAGTGCTCCTTCCTCGTACCCTTGTGCTTGGTGAGGCACAGGTCTCATTCTGGCTGCCATGTCCTGTTGTTGCATGGACATTGATTGAGGTACACCAGGGCCCAGAGCATGAATCAATTGGCTATGGACTCCAATCTGATGGAGATGACGTTGCTGCGCATCTTCTCTTATGGCATGCCAGCGATCATGCTGACTGCTGGGAAACAACTGGTGGGTGCCTTGCGAGTCAAGATTGGGGGCCACGACCTGCAGGCGGAATTTGGTGACAGATGACTTGGTGCAAGTGGACACTTGCTGGGACAGGGTTCTAGGCATCTGGTGTTCAGGTCGATTGCACATCAGCACGGCACCACATGACACCAGGTGAAAATGTTTCCGTGTATCAGTACTGCAGTGAACAAGGTGGTCTGCATGTGGTAAAGAAGCAAAAAAATGGTTTCCAACAGCACGGTTTCACATGAGGCTGCAGCAGCACCTGGGAGTGATTACAGGCTCCGGGAAGCGTGTACGGCTGACCATATTCTGTGAAACTGCCGCGTATTGCTAGGTCAAGCTGTGAAATACTCCTGACGGTCGGATCATCCCTGGCCACGGATGCTTCATGCAAGGGAATTTGTTTCGAATATGAGATGGGCGACTGATGTGGAGCAGTGGAGTTGCTCTGCATGCCAATCGAAATTTGCTGCATTGTCAGCTCTTGCTCTTGTGACCTAACAGCCAAGGCAGATGCTTGTCCTGCAAACATGCATAGATTTAGAAACTTCACTCAGTGTTTCATGTGGGAAATTCTCTCAGCAAGCTGACCTCTGCGAGTTCCGTTCCTTCCGGCCACCTTGACTACCTCTACAGTCATAACAAAGAGATACAATTTGATGTTTGTGAGTTTGAGGAAGAGAGAGGTCCTCACACTGCTTGTGCAACTGGAGGCAGCAAGGTTGCACCTGGAGACTCTTTAAAATGATGATGATCTCTTGTTGGGATGGCCTCACCACCAGTATACGTGTCCTCATCCTCTAGTGATGCATCCTTCTCATTCCGTTTCCTCATGTCCTGCCTATCAGATCCTTTGCCTCCATTTTCTTTCTTCACACGCCTGTAATCTACTCCTTGTCCAGTGTCGCGCCCTGTGTATGTATTTTTCACATGTTCCTGTTCCCACTCTCTGTCTGACCCATCTCCAGAGCTTCTCCAAACTCCCTTTAACAGGCCCCACACTGCCTTCAACGGTGAAGCCTTGTGCTCAGACCGATTGTACTGCTCTCTCCCCTTTCCCCCCTTATGAGATGCATGCTCCCCTGAAGATGTCTTGTATTGTTTGTGGCTGTCACCTCTGCAGTTGCTGCTGTGCTGTGCACTTTCATCTTCTGTTTCCAAACATGTATTGGTGACAGCATCATGACCTCCCCAATCTGGTGCTAAACTGTCCTCGTTCTCGTTGTCTTGACTTGTCTCTGGGATGCCCTTTGCAAGCTGTGCTTTCCTTGCAGCCGTTTTTGCAAGCGTGGCACATCGCTGTTGCATTTCAGCCTGCTGAGTCATTGTTATCCTGCGGTTGGAAGATTCCTGAAAGTTTGAGGCTCCTAGTGCCATCGGGGACACAAACACAGACGTGCAACGCAGTTTCTGGTTGCCGAGGCCAAGTGAACTCAGTGCCGTTGCATGCATGCTGCTACGTGTTGAAGCCAGAGCTGCATTGATGGACTTGCGGCCTGCGATGGTCGTACGGTGGGGAGCAAACGTAGTTCGGCGAGCGCGCGTTTGCTCTCCAGATGAGGTTGAGGAGCCAACTGCATATCACAACCATGTCACCAAGGCATTCCAAAACTAAGCACAGCACTTGTCCAGCAGAGTAACCTTCATCAGAGTTATGCCCTTAGAATAAGGCCTCACCATTTTGATTGTGATGGTTTGGGTAACCAAGAAGAAAATCGAGGTGGGTGCGGTTTGCAAACATTACTCTGAGAAAAGTGCTTGAACCGCCCCATTCGGCACGCTCCAGTGCTCCGTAGCATGCTGTTCGTTGTAATGATGCATTATTTGCAGAAATTGGATGGGAAGCGACCCCAAGGTGGCTTTTCAGGTGATTTGTTGTGGATCCGGTGATGAATCACCAGAAAACTCCTTGGCCACGCACTCATGAAAAGATAATGAGAACACAGGGACCATGTGTTCATACCCAGGTAATCCAAACTTGTAGGGATGCATGAATGCCGTTTTGTTGCTGAGTCCAGACATCTGGTAGCTCTAGATGGTAGCTCTAGGTGTCTGGCAGCTAACATCACCTTGGTCCCACAGGTGATCAATGGTATTCTATGCATTTGATAATGCATGTGTTCACACAGATGCATGTGATCATGCACATGCATGGATATCCGGATATCACTTAGGTTGCAACTAGTTCCAGCTCTTAACGAAGATATAAACAGATAGTGATATGGCCAAACATGTACAATAGTGTATACAAAAAGGTTGCAGGTGGATAGGCATGGCCAGTTGTTCGCTTGCCCACTTTTTGTGAAACGCCGGGACACAGGAGGCATCCAAAGCACGCAAACCATCACAATCAAAACGATGAGGCCTAACATGTCCCTCTACAAGCATAACTCCGCTAGCACAAATCCTGTAGCGGAAGTAGCGCTCGTCTGAAGCACTTACTGACCGTTGCAGCACCAAGTGGAGGCAATCTAGAAGTACCAGGTAACTGGTCGGAGTTCTCAGCTACTTCTGGATTCAGTGGTCGTGTAGCAGTGATTGTTGAGTATTTCTATGTGCAGAAAGAGTGCAAAAAGAGACAGGCAATGAGCAGGTAGTAGGTCGCTGACCAGAAGCACCATCGGACACATTCTCCTCTGAGTCTGTCTCGTCACCCTCTTGCAGCTGACCCAGGCCTGAAGCAAGCTCTTCTGCAGAGATACCCACACGAATCCCAGCAACCATGCCAATGAACCCAATAGCATACATGCACAGTGCGAGGGTGCTCATGTCTTTCCACTCTTGGAAGAACACAGTGCCGCACACAATGCCCACCAAAGTGTACACCACCTGCAAGGCACACGATTCTAAGGTGTCTCGATCTGAAGCACTACTGAAGCCTCTCAACAGTCATTTATGGTATGGTAGACAACAGAACGCAGCACCACTGGTTCTGGCAGTCTCAGAAACTCTCAGATAGCAACATCAACCTGCCCAGGCAAGCAAGTGATAATCTGAAAAAGCTTTCAAAAGCACCTGAAGGATGGGAAGGATGATGACAGTTGGGAACACAGTCATGCCATGTGTGAGTGCAGCAGTCCAGAGGGCTGCCGCCGCCATCTGTACAAATACAGCAAGCCAGAAGAACCAGTGGCCCATCTGATTCGCCTGCCCAAATGATAGTATAAACATTGTTGCAACACATTTGCTGTGCAGCAGTGCTTGTGTGCCAGGGATGGAGGAGGCGACAGCCAGAAGCACAGGGCGCATGCGTGCGATGGCTGGGAAGCGCTTTGAGAGGCTGGAGGTCGACTTGGCAGTGCCAACATATGCAACTGCTGCGCAAAAGCATGCAGCAGCGCCAATGACTTGGTATGCGATGTACTGAGGCTCCCTGCACAACGCAGTCACGCATCAGTGGAAAACAAATGATGCCTACTGGTGGAAAGTAGCTCAAAGAACAACTGCTTAGTGACGAGTCTACTGACGACCAGCAGATGACCTCCAAGGGATTCAATTTCCTCAACTTCTTCCATCATGGTGCGTGCAGCTGTTAGCAAGAGTCACTCCGAAACACACACTCTGAGCATACCAGGCCATTACTGGTATCTTTCACTCTTGCATCAACGGGTTCTGCACTGTGTATGGACAGTGGGGGAGCGTTTGTGGAAAACCCCACCTGAATAGTTGAAGCAGCTCCTCTGCTGTCATCAGCTGACTGGATTTGCTGCCAAAGATCACAAGAAGTATGTTGAAAGAGATGATGATTCCAGCACCCAGCATACTGCGCAAGGGTACATTCACTCCTTCCATCAACCACGCAAACAACAGGTGGGTTCCAAACTGGGCTGAAGAAAGCGCCAGTAGCAGCGACTGGGCCGCAAAGGCATAGCTGAGAAACTGGAGAATATTCCCCAACACATACAGAACCACCCCAATCTGCCACTGGCGCACTCTGTAGATGGGATGGGTGTGAGGCTCACAAGGGTCATCAAGAGCTGATAAAGCCTCCTGCCATGCATATCCCATCTTCATTGAGCCCTGCAGAAAACAGACAAAATGGCAACAGCTCGAAACACATGTTGACAGCTTCAGTGACACGCACCATTCCCGCACTAAGCATGATGCTTCCCACCTGCAACACAAGTTGGAATGATGGATGGCAGGCAGGCTCTGGTGGTGCCCTCTGCGCTCTTGGTACGCATGTTAGTATCAGCTGACATGCTATCATGTACGTACCACATTGAGAACTGCGCCAAGGATCCACATCTTGTCAGGTCTGAAACTAATGCCCTTATGAAACTGTAGCACGCGGGGAGCGTGCTAGTAGCGACATAGTAGGTGCTATTTCAATGGCACGGTCGATAAGACAGCTTTGGTGGTTGATCTTAGCCCAATGTGGATCAAACGCACTCCAATATCTACATCGTTTACGTACAAACGGATGTAATCAATTGCAACAGGTAAGTCCGACAACTGGTGTTGTCTGGGTGGACCGTGCAACTGCCCATGTGAACAGGGACTGGATGTGCACGTGGATGTCCACCAGACTGGGGATGACTGAATCGTGAGAGAACGCATCGCCATCACTAGAAGCAGCAAATTGGTAAAGCTTTTGAAAGGAAAACATGCTTCCTGGTCAGAAAATGGCAGCATTAGGCGTAAGAAAATAGATGTAGCACACATGCATGTGGCAGAACACAACGGTTGCAATCAATTGGCATAAACACTGGTTCAGGATCAATAGCAGAAACCTGCCTTCATTCATGCAGATAGTTGCTGTCTAGGACGGACTACTGCACTAATTTTCAGCAGTTTTTGGTTACCCTCCAGAGCACCCCAGGGCTAAGGCTTGTGGCTGTTGGCTTGCGTCCCTCATGTAAGTTATTCGATAGGCAGGCTCTCACCCAGCATTAAATCTTTCTTCGCCCGTATCGCAGGCCTTGTGGAGACCATTCATAGTGACCTCAGGTACGCTATGAACTTGATATTTGTTGTATGAAATGAAAGCTTCTGGCTTTTGGTGCCAGCCTTCTCCATGCATTATGGAACAATGCGTGGGCATGATGGTTGAGATTTCTCGAAGGTGTCTGTTCTCTGCCCTGCATCCAGGGCTTGGTTCTGCTAGTGCATGCAGTTGCCGACGAGCCACTTTTACGCTGGGTCGCTGGTGCCTTTCCTGAGTTTTAGACCAGATCTTTCCTATGAACATTGATCAGTGATACACCGGTGTGACATCACATACATCTTGAACATGCTAACTGCAGCATCCATTGTATCGTCTGAAGTCAACCCTGAAAGCTTCTTTCTTTGCATTCTCTGTGAAAATTTTGTCACGTCTCTGTTCATGAAGCCTTGGTTCAATTTGTATTGTGACGAGCACTCAATTCCTTCAGGCATGGGTCCACTTCTTGCTGCAAGTGAACATCATCTCGTTTTTCACAAATCTGTAACTGTTCTGGCATCATGAACTATCCTCACAACGCAACAGCGAGGTCAAGGCACTGGACTTGTTTACACGAACTTGCAAGTACTTGCAAGAGGCACTGCTCCACCCCAGTACCTTATTTCCTGTTCCACGCTTGTACAGCACAACTCACCAGTTGTCCACTGGCCAGCACCTATCACAACCAAACAAGGTTTTCAAAGGCCCCACTTGTCTATCCTCTCCATTCGTTTCCTTTATTGCTGCAAGGCTTATATCGTCCAATAAAATCATAATTCTAGCGCCTGAAGTTGGACACGAACAATCAAGAGGCAGCGTAGAACCATCCCAGCACAACGGCGCTCTGTTTCAATACAAGCCCAATGAGGCTCCCTGGCATCCAACCGACAGGCACTGCGTCCTTATAACTATAATCAGTCTAGCATGAAGCATCCAATGATTCAATTATCTAGCTCATAATTCGCTACAATCCCGCACAGTATGCGTATCATATGGTGCCATAAACCTAGTCCATGAAATGCACTTGCAGAACCATACGTAAGGCATGCAGCATGTGCATACAGCAATCAAGCAGCATCTACAAAGCTAATCCATTTAGATCAACAATTCACACGACATCTATGACTTGCCATACTTTCCTCAACTCTTCAAACAAGGCAAAGAACTGGTTCCTTGTCTTTTTGGAGCATTCATCTTGCTCGGGAGACATAATCATTGCTAAAAGACCAGATTAACAGCATATCCAAGCTCTCCTCGGCCAGCATGGCAGGGCCTGCTATTATTATGAACCAAGTGACCACTAGAAGAGCCAGTGGAGCAGTAAATGTCTTATTTACCTTCTTGCCCAATTAACATGGGATATCTGCTGTACCTATGCTCTGTATGTTGTAGTGAGCACATGCACATTGGTCCGCAGGGGAAGGGCGCTTGTAGCCATTTGCACAGCAAGGTTCAGGGATGAAGACCCTGCCGCCCAGATGTTGACAGGCTCACGCATGTTGGCTTCCTCAAATGCGGCATGGACGGTGGCTGCGACATCCACGCGGCCCAGCTGCACCTCCACTGGCCGCGAGCCCGCCTTCGTAGACCTGCAGAGCCTTGAAACTTTCAGCATGGGAACATTAGACTGTCATAAATCGTTGTGACAGTAGTTGTGGCTGCATGTATCAGGCTACCCAGAGCCAACCTGAGGCACACCGCAGCACAGCGACAGCCCACGCCACAGGCGCTGATGTTGTCAACCAGGCAATCAATGCAATGAAAAAATGTATCACTGCAGCAGCAATCCATGATGTCGTCTTCTGCTGTACAAGGGAGGCTTCTTGCCCTGTCTTGTGACTGGCAACAGAGGGTCTTCCGCTCTGAGGGTTCTTGCCCTCGAATCTGAAGAGGGGTATCACCACAGCAGCAATCAATCCAGCAAGCGTTGATCCGCACCTGATGAAAACTCTGTCAGCGGCGCTGCAGTCAACAACAATCTGTATGCGGCCGCTAGCCCCTCCGGAGGACTCTTCGCCGCCTCGGCCCTCATCCGGCACCATGTCAATGCTCTTAACCAGCTTCACACTCACCCTCATAATCTCAGTTTCTCGCTCCAGTACGGCGTCTGCAGTGGCTTCAGGGGGCTCTGCGTCGTCCTCGTCGGTCTCATCTTCATAGTCATGAATAATGACAATTCCACCAGGACTCACAGTCTGCCGCACGCAGTGTGCCACAGTGTACTCTTTGCCCTGCCACACCTCTCGCGTGCCCTCCTTCACCTGCGCATGTTGGCCTGGCTCTTTCTTCAGGTCGAGGGCCGCAGCGAGGCCGACAGACTCGACAGAGTCGGTGACGGCGGGGCTTGTCATCTGCGTCGATCCACCGTGCGGCTGCGACCGCAGAGACGCGAACCGTGCCACTGCATCGCTGCATCCATGATCTGTCGTGGAGCTCTCCTGGCGCAGGAAGTCTTGCAAGCCCTCTTCCCCTGCTTCTTGCGACACGGCCCTCGCCTGCAGCGCCTCCCTCCTCGCCTTCTCTTTCTCTTTCTTCTTGCCATGAAAGTAGTCCATTGGGTGGTGAACGGAGGACCTGTCTGTGCTAATTGCACTATCAGCGGTGGCCAGGGGGGTCGTCAGCAGCTGCATTGCCGTGCTTTGCACAGGGTTGTCATCGGCGGCAGCAGGCGTGCCCGACACAAGCAAGCCGACGCTTGCGTCGCCAATGCGCACTGAGGAGGCTCCTGTCTGGAACCCTAGCACAGAGTCGTAGTGAGATGGGCTGCCAGACGACTGCTTGGTGTGTGCCTCTGCCGCGGTGGCGCTGGACCCCGTAGCGCGCCCTGCTTCCTCACCATGCATGCTTCCTGAAGCACTTGACTTGGCCTTCGGAGCCCCAGTAAGCGTTGGGACACTGCAGCGAGGGTTCGGGCGCACTGGGGGTTCAGAGGGGGCCCACATAGGGGCAGTGTGCACCTCCGCCTCCACCTCAGGGGCGTCGCACACGGTGGCAGTCTGATCGCCTCTGGCGAAGGAGTGCACCTGGCTCAAACGGTGGTCCACAGCGCGATCCAGTGCGCTCAGAGTGTCGCTTCCAGCAGATGAGTGCTGGATGGAGGTGGCCGGCTCCTCCGACTCGCGAGTCTCGAAGGAAGCGGGCCCCGATGGCAGCTGCAGGGTACCAGAGCCGGTCTCGGCGTCCAGTAACCTTGTTGCAGAGCCCCAGGAGCCTTCAGTTGCCCGCACTTGATCACTGCCATCGTATGACAGGTGGGGCGCTGGCAGAGGCGCCATCTCTTTGCTGGCGCTGTCAGCGCGCAGCTCTGCAGTTGCATCGGCATCGGTTTGCGTTGCATAGCTTGAGGGGGACAAGCTGCCGGCAGTGCCGCTGTGGGCGCTTTGAGGTAGTAGGGAGGGCTGGACTGCGCTCCATGTGGGAGTTGGGTTCGCAGGCCGCTGTGTGCACCCTGCAGCCCCTTGCTCGAAGGTGGTCCCCAACCGCGCCGTACCAAACGCATGAAGCGCATGCATGTGGCCTTCTGTAGATGCCGCGCCGATTGCACGCGGTGTAGGGCCTGGATTCAACCCAGAAGAGAAGTGCAGAGAGGGCTCAGGGCTTGCATGGGGCCCAGTGTGTACGGAGGTCTGCGGCAGGGAGGGCATGGGAGGCAGCGTGAGGGACAGCAGGGAGGGCGCATCGGACGACTGCTCTGACCTGGAGGCGTTTGTGCGTGCAGCTGCAGTGCCTGTGGTGCCCACGGAACCTTCCAGATCAGAATCTCCTGAAGGCATGTATGCTTCTGATGGTGGCGGGCCGAGTTCGCTCATTGCGACGCTGGTGCCGTGCTGGCTGCTGTGCAGTGCGCCGCTGCTTGTCCACATCCAGTGGCCAAGAGCGGCTGCGGTGGTTACAGGGCCACCAACGTTCTGTGTGCTGCCAGCGCCAGCGCTGCCGCCGTAGTGGGGTGGTGGGGAGCCATGCATGCCTGCATTGTCCACGTCCAAGCTCCTGCTTGATGACACGCTGTCTTGTTCACTGGTGGCCACTGTCGCATCCCGAGTGGTGCGCCGCACCGCCGCGGCAGCCACTGCGCTGCGCTTACTGCCGCTGCTGGAGCGCATCGACTGCGACAGCGCTGGAAAGTGCGTGGCGAAACGCTGTGAGGGGTTGCTGCTGATGGTCTGCTGTGTTGTGCGCTCTGCAGCGCTTGGGGTGTGGGTGTTGGAAGGGGACGGAGGCAGGTTGATGAGAGTGTTGGCGCTGTCTGAGATGGGGCCTGA
Organism: Ulvella scutata; assembly: GCA_032359135.1. Lineage (NCBI taxonomy): Eukaryota > Viridiplantae > Chlorophyta > Ulvophyceae > Ulvales > Ulvellaceae > Ulvella > Ulvella scutata. The sequence continues at coordinate 41,628 of JAUMHD010011093.1, forward strand.
TCCGACGGACGGCGCAACAGGATGGTTGGCATACATGCCTTCACACACAGCGCCAGCGCGGCTGCATCTCCCGACTGGCTGTTGGCCACCCCTGGCTCTTGCAGCACGCCAGTGCTTGTTCAGGCTCTCGGATATGGGCCCAGGTGCTTTGTGTCGGAAGATGCCTCGGGGCAGGTAGGAAGGGGATGTTTGATCGGTGTTGATGTACTGCGAGTGACCCTCGGAGGTGGCCAGCTGCGGCGTCGAGGGAATGCCTGAGGGGGGGAGATGTGCAGTTCCAGGAGGCAGCGCCAAAGATGCCGACCTCCCCTCATTTGATGCTTCTGAGCACTCCTCAACTGGAACCACAGTGCCCTGCTGCAGGTCTTTGGAGCTGTCTGTGTGCTCGGCGCCCTTGCCTGCAACACTGCCTGCTGGGCTCGCATCTTCGCCACCGGCTTCTTCTTCTGAAGTCGATTCAAGAATGCCCTGCATTTTTCCAGTATCAACCGTGGGCAGCAGCTTAGCTACTGCGCTCGACTGAGACCCCGCAGACTGCCCAGTGTTGCCTGAGAGGCCGAGAGACACTGACATGCTGCTCGCACCATCCCCTTGCCGGGCGGCAGGACATGCATGGATTGCATGTGTGATTGAATCTATTGGCCCAAGCACCTGAAACCCAGAAGTCGCAGCGGTGTTGTGCGGAAGCTTCAGGGACACCGTGCTGGACTCTCCGGCTGCAAGCGGGCAGGTGGCGCACACCAGCGCATGTGTGATCGATCCCACTGTCACTGTGCTTGTGCCGATGTTCGAATCTGAACTATCATGCATGTGGGGAAGCGGCCCCGCGATGCCCCCGATGGACTGCGACCCCGTCTCTGCAGAGGGCCGCCTGTCGCCCAGCGTCGGAGTCAGCACCAAAGACACTGAGCCATCCCCAGTGCCGAGGATGCCTCTCTCCAGGTCTGCAGACCGGGGCGAGACTGGCGGGAATGCCCGCAGCACGTGTGTGATGAAGCCCGCTGCAGAAGCGACCTCGGAGCTTGCTCCGCGCGTGGTGCCTGGCAGCGTGTGAGCGCCGCCTGTGGACAGCAAGCTCGATGAGCCCAGCTGCGTGGGGCTCAAAGCCAGAGACAACGACTCATTGCTGTGCCCGAGCTGTGACTGAGGCTGCACTGGTGGCTGCAAACTCGACAGCGAGTCTGTCGCGGCAGTGGAGAGGGCGTGGGAAAGGGAGTGCGAGGCAGCCTCATGGGGTGGCAGGGCGTGCGTGGCTGACAGGGGGTTGCATTCTGTGGACTGTGATTGTGACCGAGTCCTGTGCTGTGGTGAGAGGGGGCCTGCAACGCCCTTTGAGCGTGAATGCGAGCCATGTATGGCTCCAGAGCCGCTGGAGGACTCGATCGGAGCAGCTTCCGGGTTCTGGCTGTAGCTCTTGCCTTCCTCCTCTTCACTGGCAGGTGCAGGGCCACTGTAGGCGGCACTGTGGGCGTCTGTTCCGGCTTCATTGAGGGAATCTGGGAGGTGGGGCTGCGCCTGCTGCGGCCAGCCTGGCAGAAACGCCTCCTCCTCTTCACTGCCAGGTGTGTGCCTGCCCAAGAGACTGTGCCCGCCTTCCGGGCGCTGTGCGGGGCCCTGAAGAAGCTCCAAGTCCATGCCCTGGGCCGCTTGCAGCTTCCCTGTCTGCGATGCCTCTGGGCGCAGGCTTTGAGACCACGTTTTTGGTGCTCGAGCATGCATGCGCGTGACAGTGCCAGTGGCAGTTTGAACAGTCTGCAGCGCTTGGGCTGCTTCCTCCTCTAGAGCTTCCTCTGGAGGGTCTTCTGGAGACCGCAGCTCTTTGGCAGCGCCCCCAGATGTTGCGGCTCCAGACGTGGCAGCGCCCGACTGGTCGAGATGGTCGAGGTCCTCCGAGGCCTGGGGTGCGCTTTTGAAGGACAGCACAGAGGAGCTGTGGCCTTCGTTGGCGCCAACGGGCACTCCATGAGGCCCAAGCGCAACATCTAGGGCTGCGGATAGGCTGGAGGGCGCGGCTACCTGGGTGGCCGGACCCCACGCCTCGAGGGCTGCGGTAGGGTGCAGCGCCCTTGCAGGCACCTCCGCTTCAGGCTGGGGCAGAAAACTGATGCCGTCTTCTGTGGATCCGTCAGCAAGGGAGCTGCTCAAGGTGGCATCTGCGAGACCTTCAACTGCAAATGATTGGAGGTTGCCGGGCAGGGCGCTGGGTGCGAAGGACGTCGGCTCATCTACCAAGTGGGTGGCCAGCCCAGGAGGTGCAAGGGGTCCTCCGACAAGAGGAGCCTCAAGGGGTGCAGTTGCAGCAAGCCCACTGTCAGATGCAGCGCTGCTGCCAATGGGAGTGTGGTGCAGAGAAGCCTGCATGCTGCGTGCTGCACTCAGTGTCTCGCACAGCATCTGTGCAGACGTCGCTGATGCTGCGTGCAGCTGCATGGTGGGCAGTGCTGCAGGATCTCCGTGGCTCTCTGATGCGGTCCCCTGTGATGATGCATGTGATACATGCGTTGCATGCACACCCAGAAGCGCAGGCTGCTTTTCTGATGATCCTTGCGATGACCCGGGCACCTCCCCTGGAAACCGCCCATGGATGCCTGGGTCATCCATTTGCACATGTGCAGCCCGTAGAACTTCCATTGCATTGGAAAGCACTCCGCTTGGCAGCGGAGCCTGTGGCTGCAAGGCCGCTGTGCTTACAGGCAGACCAGAAGCTGCCCGGTCGCCGCGCGACTGATGCGCACTACGATCGCTGCTCTGGTTACTGACAGTGTCCAGAGGGGTCTTCTCAGCAGAGGTAGAATGAGTTTGAGTAAGATTTGTGTGCGCTCTGGAGGCGGCAGCAGTGGTGGAGGGGGCGGTGAGAAGCATCGAGTTCATGGTGGCCTCGTTGCCATCAGGGGAGGCAGACCGGGGCATCGATGCCTGGGCGCCTGCGTTGTTGATGCTTGAAACCCATGTACCGACCGAGTAGCCTCCACACAATCCCTTGGACCCATAGCCTGGGGCTGGGTGGGGTTGCTTGCGGCCTGTGGGGGGCTTGCGGCAGTACACAGTCTGCCTGGCTCTCGCTTGGGCTGCAGCTGCGCTGCTGCTCGGGTCCGCGGCGAGTGGACTTTGGGGGCGTGGAGGGAGGGATGCAGGTGGTGTGCGCGCCTCGGGGGTGGCAGCGGGCGCGTGCAGCTGCATGGCGCTGCTCTCCGCCACAGCGCTCTCGGGCGCAAGCTGCACCGCAGCCTCCAGCCATTCGGCGCGGGCATCCTGTGGATCGCGCTGCTCAAGAATTGGAAAGAATCCTGCTGCGCTGAGCTCCTGCAGCCATGCATTGAACATGTGCCGTGGAGGGGAGAACACGCGGGAGAATGAGCCTGAGTGGCTGGAGTCTGACATGGCTCCAGACTGCCGCATAGACTTCACCATGGCGTAGATGTCTGCTGAGAGCATTTGTGAGGTGAAATGGGTGTCCCCCAGGGAGTCTGTGCGGCCTGCTGGCACGACAATGGAATGCCCAACACTGGCGCGCATGCTTCCATGGCGTGGCATGCTATGTGTGCTGAGGATGGATGCCTCCTGCGAGGTGGTCTGGGTGCTGTGCTGCGTCCTCTGGTGCATCACGATGACAGGAGCGGACTGCATGGAGTGCATGAAGGGGGGATGCTTCAGGGCGCCGTCACTGGCCGTGCACTGCAGCCCATACTTGGCCAGCTGCTGGAGGCTGTGGGTGTTGTAGAAGAGGCTAGAGGAACCTTTGCCGGTGTGCCCTGTTGTGTCTTGGGCGTGCGCAGAGGAGAGAACGGAGGGCAGGAGCTTGTGGGCGGGGATGCGGGGCTTGATGGCGATGGGGGCGCCCTCGTGGCTCTGCATGGAGGGGTGGTGAGGCGCGGTCACTGGCAGGACGGCCCCACTGCTGCTGCTGCGGCTCCAGCGGCTCCAGCGGCCGCTGCTGTCGGAGCTGCCGATGCGGAGGCCGCGCCCGCGGCCGTGTGGCTTCTGCGCGGGTGCAGGGCTCCTGGTACGTGGCGGCCAGCACAGGACAGGGAAGTAGAAGAGGAGGTGCAGGAGCAGAGGGATGGTGGGGGTGGTGAGGGCGAGCGCCAGGAGGTTGTAGGCGGCCATCTTGAAGCGCCTGTCGTCTCTGTCATCCCCGTGCAGCTGCCCTGCCTGTGCCGCCGCACTACCATTGTACCACAGCTCCCCCAGCAGCTGCACCACCACAAAACTTTGCGAGTTGACATTTATTTCAAAGTACGTGATATTGTAAACTCATTGGTGGCTGGCAGACGCAGCAGGAAAACTGTCGATCTCAAGAAATCCACAAAGCAACTGATACCAACAGCACCGTCAATGACTCAGCATCACAACCGCACAAAAAAGACATCGAAAACATTCATTTAATCGCAAACTGCCTCCACACACAGGTTATGAATCCTGATGGGGAGCAGCCAACCAAGCGAAGTCGTACCAGCAGCGCAAAGGATGCCACCCAAGCGCCAATCCACACACACAGGGAGGCCCACTTGCCATTTAAACCAATCAACATTCGGTCTCCGGTCATATTTCCTTTTATCTGGCCATGAGCCCCCGGTTCAGCACTCCTGACTGCACGGCCGGCGTTGCTCTCTGTGGCTTCTCCAATGGGAGCAGGCTGCAGCGCCACGGGCACCCTAGCAGTGGGCGTGGCCCCTGGCACAAGGCTCAATCCTAGCAGCTCTGTAGAGTCATTCTGCGGAGGCAGGTGGGTAGTACTCTGCAGGGTTGCAGGCGCCGATGCCAGCGATGTGAGTGAGCGCTCCGCATTCTGAGTGGATGATGAGATGGCTTGCGCGCTCTGCGACGCCTGCGCTAGGGGCGCCGTCTCCACCACAACAGATCGAATTGAGGTGTGTGATGCGGCAGATGTGACACCACGAGCTGCACCAGAGGCCCCTGAGATCGCCACTGTCACGGACGGGGGGAAGACGGCGTGCGCGTGCGTGTTGGAAGGAGTGGTGTTGGTGGGTTGGGCTGGAGGTGGCAGAGTGTGCAGGTGGGGTGGCTGGCGCAGGTCGTGAGGGTTGCCTGTGAAGTGGAGCTGGATGTCGAAGATGCCTGGGTGCTCCAGGAGAGGTGCGATGAGGATGAGCTCGTCCATGCTGCGCGCGCTGTGGAACACCTTCACTTGAGGCGTGTCATCTGCACCACTGAGGCATGTCAAGGCTGCAGGCAGAGCAACAAACTGGTGAAGCAAGGACGCCAGTGCGAAAGGAAAGCGCCTGGCGTGCATTCAGTTACAGTTCAACCCTGGTTTCATCGACACAGAAATGACGAAAGACCATTAGACTGTCCTTGGGGACAAGTGCGAGCATGTTTTCTTTGGGTTCATGTCGAGGTGAGGCACACATCCAGCACACCCCCGACAGAATCACAAAACTTTTTTCTTTTTCCCGTTTTTTTACGTTACATTTTTAACATTACATTACATTTAAATTCGCAAGGTCATTGGATCGTGCTGCAAAGATGGACAAGGCCGTGGCTGTCTGCCAAAGCAGAAATCACTTGTCCGCCCGCAACAGAGCATGGAGGCATGCACAGCCCCGTGAAACCAGACTTGCTGAACATCACCTATGCGCAAGTAATGTGGCAGGACACATGTTCAGACGTCGGGGGGTGCAATGACATTGTGCGTCACACAGTGCACACAAGAGATGCTTCCACATGTCCTAACATTTGGAAGGCTCCTTGCTAATACCACAAGCGCCCGACCCAGGAACTTTTATCGTATTCTACTGCTAGGAGCGATTATGTCACTGATATAGTAGATTGGCCAAGAATCGTGAGGCTTGGGCGAGCAACACCGCATGCTGAGCAGCAGGACAGCAGCAACACGGAAGAGAGGGGCAGCAGGTGGCACACACCAGCCTCAGACAGCCACCGCAGCCTGTGGAGAGCCAGCCTCTGCAGCATTGGGAGCACTGATGTGATGCCAAAGCCGCCAGAAAACACGACTAGTTTTCGGGTGGAGTGCAACTCCACACGAGACATCTCATGGCCCCCAAAAGGCCCTTGAATGCGCACAGCAGCCTTTTGGTGCTTGCCTGCCTGCAGCCCCTGCACAATCTCCTGCATTCCACGCACAACTGTCAAATGCTGCTCCTAGCTGGCGACTGTGTGTTCTGGGCTTCCCATCACCACAGGACAAATGAACACCACAGGACAAATGAACTCCTGGAGGATCTGCACAGAGGCTGAGGCTGGGAACATGGCAGAGAGGGAGGGAGATGTGTGGTGCGCACGTGTGCCCAGGGGTCATCGCATTTGCACTGCAGCAACATCGAGTTGTGCCACCGAGGGTCGGTAGATGAGGAGGCCACAGCAAAGGCGCGGTACTTGGTGCTGCCCCGAAGTGCTGGCACACTCAGCCAGACATGGCCTCCGTAAGGGTGCCTGGTGCCTTCCTGCAAGTCAACGAAAAGTTTCACAGTGCAGGAACTCTTTTGCAGTGATGAAGTGATGAGGGCCTGCAAGGCCGGGGGGGGGGAGCAACGCAGTGGAGGCGGCATCCTGCGTGGTGTGCTGGCACCTGTGCAAGGTGTGCAAACACCACGCATGATTCGTCAAACATGCAGTGTAGGTCATGCAGAAGGAGCGCCAGAGGGGCGGCATGATGGGGAGTGACAATGACGCTGATGCCAGGGCGAGCCCAAAAAGACTTCTTGCTCTTTATAAGAAGAGCAAGTGCATGTGGCTGTAGCAAATTTCCCAGCATATGACAGTTTGTTATCGCAGGCGAGGGGCAGAAGTGTTGTTGCAGCGTCATGCATGCAGTGTGCAGCGTAACACTGGCACAGACACGCTGCTCATGCTGGGAGGCGGCAGCACACCTTGAGCGGCACAACAGCAGACAGCACTTTGCTGAAGGTCGACAGGCTCATGGTAGCGGTGGCTGTGTGGGACGCCTGTAGCCACCGGTGCGCGACGTCGATGCCGTAGAGCACGAGGCCAGGCGCCAGGCACACCCACACCTTGCGGGAGTGCACGACTCCAAACACCACCACCACCACTGCTGCTGCTATGTGCACCCTCTCCCACACCTGCACACGTTCATATGCAATGACAAACCCCGTGCAGTGTGGCACGACTGGCGCACAGTGCATGCCAGCAGGCACACCAGCTGATGTGTCTTGTCCTGGCGCTCAGGACAGGTAGCTAGCACATTACCAGGAAGGAAAAGCTACATAGCTAGCTAGCACATTAGCTAGCACATTACCAGGAAGAAAAAGCACATTACCAGGGAGGAAAAGCGCAGCATAAGAGAGGAAGACACGCACCCACTTCCAGCCACTGCTCTTGATGAGTGCCAGTGGCACAATGCCTGCAAGCATGGCGATAGCCCCCACCCATGAGATGAAGCCTGCAAGGATACTGACGCCGTGATGGTAGGCCAGCTGGCTGTGCAGGCGGGCCCAGAGGGAGGTCTCGTCTGACACCAGCAGAACCTGGTACAGCAGTCCATGCAGCAGAACATCAAAGAGAATCCAGGAGCCCAGCCACCGATGCCACTTTCTCATGGTTCCATAGCTCACGCCAAGGTATGAATGGGCCAGTGAGCCTTGGGCTGTCAAAGCAAACAGGAAGGGCGCCTGCAGTGCAATAGCCATTTCAATCGCAAGAGTTCCATTCCTTTAGCTCAAGGGTATCCTCCGTGATCGCATGTTAGCAACCTGTGACTTTTCAAACTGTGTGATATCCCCACCACAACATGTCCTTACCAACAAGCTTCAAGAGGAGGCAAGGCTGGATTAATAGTTTGTGCTGTATTACCAAAAAACAGCTTGGATGTGACACACCATGATCTGGAAGTCCGAACTGAACCACTTGCCCAGGCGCTCAACCCAGTACTGAGTCTCTGTGATCCCTGTCAGCATGTACAAGCTGTCCATGCCCACACGCCACTGATCCCTTGTGACGCCCACAAACCATGCCAGATGGGCTGCCTTGGGTGCAAAAAAGAATATCAAGAAGAGCAGCTCTGCCTTGGCAAGGCCTCCAAAGCAGTGCTCCAGGAATGCAACAGGTTTTGTGCTTCTGCTGAAGAATGCCACCAGCCATGAGTTGCTCATCCACACTGCAGTAACATTGAGACATTATACTAGGCTCTCACATCATTTTGTACGAACACCTGGGCAGCTGACTGGCACTACTACGATCATGCTGAGTTGAGCAGCAGTCCAAGACTACGGGTCAACTCACAGGTCATGGAAATTATGTCTTTATGGATGAAAGTGCTCTGAAAGTTGTAATACTCTGGCCTGGACTAATTTATCTACAGAATTTTCAGACATACAGTGGCTGACCTCAGTAGGAACATAGGACGAGCAGAAGCACCTCGAGGCGTTGTGGCGGGCCAGTGCTGAGACATCCATCCAGCGATCCCAACAATCAGAAGCGGTAGATAGTACACCAGGTATGTCACGATCAGCTGGCTTGGGGCCCTGATGCTGTACAGCTTCATCTCACCCTCCACCGCGTAATCAGCAGCATGGTGGTGATGCCAGTACTCCAGCTCTTGCGCTCGATGATGCGGTGGCATCATGTTGATGCCTATGTGTGCATGGTTGGTAACATCTGAGGTTGGCATGCTTGTTGGTGAGCCCACACCCACACCAGCAGTACTGGTGACTTGATCTGAAGAGTTCAGGGGCAACATTGTGAGCTCCATGTCCTGCATACCACGCACCAGCCATATGAGTAACGCATTTACTTTGTTTAAGGCCAACACGGGCCCTTGTACTCAAGGGCTCGTTGGAACAGGACAGAGAGGCAATTGATGTGGCTGGTGGCTAGTTCCTAGGAACGGCTGTACGGGCCAGTCATAACCAGACCGGGATCTTCAGCATCATTTGGTTTGCGATGATGTCTCAACTAAAGATATGAAGGCAGTTGCATGTGTACTCGGCTGTTGCAGGCCTACTGTGAACCGTCTCCTGGTCACATAACCTGTGCACACACGGCTGCCCACAGGAGGAGACACTGTCGGCATTGCAAAACATTGTTGTCAGAGTCGGCGTTTCATTGTCTACACATGAGAATGCAGCATATCTGCTCCTGATCTGGACAGGGCAAACAAACAGCAACAAACAGCGACTCACCTCCATAAGGAAATCTTCGACCGCAGTGCTGTCGTCCGTGATGTATGTGATCCATATCACGCAGTGTCCAACTGAAGCAGCAGCTATCACCAGCGCTGTGACACTCCATATTGCAGGCTGGAGCCATCTGCAAAAACTCCAGGGCACACCAGTCAGTAAAAGGGAAGCAATAAACAGGTATATATTTCGGAACTCGTAGCATCTTAACCCATATATTTACGCTCGTAAAGATGTGTGCGAGCTCGTGAGCGTGTTCCAGCTCGTGACTGACTTAATTTGAACAACGATTCGCCTCCTACTCAAGGGTTGCTACAAGCCATGCACCCGACAGAACTATATATATGTTACTTCAAAAACGCACTGTCCTGGTGCGAATGTGGTACGATACAGTTACGTGAACGTTGCAGCAATGTACGTGTGCCGCATTGCAACCTCAGGCTGTCCGGTCAACACACGAAGAACTACGCCGACAAGAAGACGAGAGAGAGCTACATTTGTCCTCAAACACACCTTGGAGTCATTTGTTAAGCCCGGGATGCCCTGAAGTACCGCTCAGTGACGACCTGCTCCCATGCAGAGGCGCGGCAGCACTTGCGGCCCGCCCTCAAGTGAAGCGTTGGGGCCACTGAAGACGCCCAACAGAATTCCAAGCACGTCAAAGGAGTACTGGCAAGGTGTTTCAGTATTGAAATGACTCAGGACGAATCTTTCAGAGTTGAACAGAATCGCCGCTCCCCACCGACAATGAGGCAGCACACTCCAGAGCTAGTGGAGGACCAACCGCAGGTGTGAGGACGGAGCAGAAGTCATCTCCAATCTTTGATATATACGAGCTAGTGATTTTGTCCACAAGGCTACGCGAGTTCTGCAGCCTAGGTTGGCAAGCGTGCACAGTACTCGTGGTGCATGCACAGCTGCACGAGCACTAGAACAAGCAAACGTGTGATCAAGTACACAAAGTAAGACACATAGCTCTCTTCCCATTCGAACATTTTCTTTTTCTCCACTCGAAGCTCTACAAGAGCTAGCAAACCACAGGCGGATTCAAGTTGCAAAACCAGATGTGAGCGCATGCACGCGATGGCGCACTCAATGCTAGAAATAATGCAACTTGTACATGCAAAGAGCATCCAGCGAAGAGGTGTTGGTCGCGCTGTTCTGCCGTCACCTGCACTTTTGAATGCACGTTCAAAATGTCTCATTCGAATAACGGACACAGGCCTGCAACTCGGCTAACGTCAAAGTGCCTTAAGCTTACGTGGAGAAGTCTTACACATAGTACTCCGATCTGATCAAGAGGATCTCTACTCGTTCCCAGCTTCAATTTCTGTGCCTATGTATACATATATGTATATACATGTGCGCATGCCAGCAGGGCTTCTGCAGGCTGTTTCTATAGAACTCGTGGTGTATGCAGTCAAGTTCAACAGGCTCCCGATTATACTCTTCCACTCTTCATTGCACAGTACTCTGTTGAGGGTCACCATCGCGATGTTGTATGCATCGTCTCGATCGCATTTCGGGGTGGGTGGTGGAATTCGAACCATTGTCATGGGCGCGGAAAGAACGCGTCCTCTTGTCAGCCATATACATGATACAATCCATGTCCCAAAATAAAGTGTTCTTGTAAGCCGGAGAAAGCCTGCAGCGTGAGTTGTCATACCAAGTGAAACTGTGCAGAAGATCTGCAGATATCTGGTGCGCTAGTTGATTGACCGGCCTGGTGCTATCGCTATTCCAACGGTGAATTTCCCGCTAGGTGATCAATCATCAGGTGCACGTTAGGTTATTCGATGAATTTGGGTAGTGTCTCTGCGGGGGATGGGCTTGGGCACGGCACACCTAGGCCTGCCAAAGTGAACAAGATCGCTGAACAGCGATTACATTTCGTGGCCCTGAAAGATTACCCACATTTGACACAGGCTGTGGCTCGCGTCATGTCTGAGTCCTCACCCATGTATGCATTTGTTGAAGACTGTGTCCCACAAAAGCAGTGTGCTCTCTTCTCTGGTCAGTTCTGAACAACGACAATTGGCATCTTTGCATCCTTTACAGTGATAAGGAATTTAGAATCAGCATGTATACATCACATGATGCACATAGCAGCGTTCAGTGCGATGTACAGGCGATTGTGTTGATGACAGTCTGTATGTTGCAGTCATGTCGCTGCTAGCAACATGCTGACGCATATCCGCCTCAAGAGCGTGAAAGAACACCTCAATGTGGTTTTGCGAGCGCATCAAGACCTATCTGAGCAGAAGTTTTGTGATGTTCTTGACGAGTTGCGTGCTGTACCCAGCACAAACATCCCAGCAGACCCCTGCACCACTTCCCTTCAGTTTGGGCCCGTTGACGTCGTGGGAATCTACACTCTGACACCATGGAAGGAAGAAGGTCAAGCAATGAATGGGGATGCACGACAGCGTCCTGCATCATTGTGGCACAAGGTGAAGCAGGCTGTGTCACGCTGGGTCAAAGGCATCATGCAGCGTGCCAGGATGAAGCTTCATTTCTACTCCTCTGTTCGCTGGGGACTGCGTGTGCCTTCATTGATGTTCGCCTGGCTGAAAAGCCTTGGGGCTACCTCCCGCAACGTCATAGCTTCGGACATCTATGACCATAAGCAGTGGAGCCTAGAAACGATGTGTATTGCCAAGCACTTGCAAGGTCAGGGTGTTGGGAGTGCTGTGATGAAGCACATCCAAGCAGAACTCTCCAAGTGCAGCGCAGTAGGACTACGAGGGCTATGCCAGAGCAAGGAAACAGCAGCTTTCTACATCAAGTGTGGATTCAAATCCCGCGAAGTATTCACAATGGACAAACCCAGCCCGTACAGACCAGGTGTTTGTCAACCCAGCCACATGCACCCAGCTTGATGGAACACGTGTGTGATGCAGCGCATCATCATCAGTTGACACACTCACAGGCCTATCCCCCATCACAATGCGCTCAAATTGTGTGCGCCGCTGTGCGCTTCTGATGGGAGATGTATGGTTGCCATGCAGGGGAGACGAGGAAGCACTACCTTGTGGCATGGAGCGTTCCAGGCTTGTACAGGGGGGTGCCGGTGTCGAGCCTTGATGAGAGGGAGCCCGGCAAGGGACCCTGCGTTGCTAAGAGCATGTGCATAGACGTGTAGGGGGACTTACAAGACGGAGAGGGAATTATTGGGCAAGAACACAAATATCAAATTGCCGTGCAGCAGGATTGAATGGAGCTAATTTAGTTTTTAGTTGAGCATCTGCTGTGCGCGTTGCTGGGCCATTGTCTCAATGGTGGTGCCCAAAGCACCAGCACCTCAAGTTAGGTTCACAGGCATAGAGGTGGGAACCCCCCACTGTTGTGTGTGTGTTGCTTCATGCACATGTTGACTTCGGTTGTGAATCCAGGTCCTTTAGTTTTCCACATCTTTGAAGGGATTCCTTGTAACAGGAAGCCCTTAAATATTTTGCATGCTGTAAAGGTGTAGAATACAGAATTCCAGTTGTCTGATTTTCCAACTTAAGCGTTTGTCCCCGAAATGTTCTTCATTTTGCATTGCCATGTTGCGCAAAGTGTCAGGATTAAAATGGTGCAGCCTAAGATTTATTAAGATTTATGGCTCCGTATGGGACAGTACGAAAATTGACAGCAGTTGTAAAACCGCAGCATCCTTCATCAGGGTGGTACTTGCAGAGGTCTACTCTATCGCTTGCTACTCTGACACCGACCCTCATTCTGTCGAAGTAGGCAGCTTGGACACAGAGCATGTACGATGGCAGGGCACCATGTACAGGTTGCGCGGTGCACGTTCATCTGCACTGATTAGGTTACAGGACATGACGTCCAGTTGTAAACAGGCTCAGCTGCAGCCCCTCTTTAGGTGAGAAGACATCAGACTGATGATTGTTTCACTGGTTGCAGAGTGGGTGTACCAACAGGTCTGCCACAGCCATTGCATAAGCTCCTCCAACTGCTGCGCCTGGTTCTCATGCAAATCGGCAAGTGTTTCCCTTGTGAAACCAAGCGGAGGCTTCGCCTTCAGCACCCTCAGGCACACCGTATTGTGAACTTTGCAGCAGCGTAACACTGTCCACTTCATATTGCAAAACTCCTGCTCCACACTATCTCTACAGCCTCATCACATGCAGGACATATACGGCCATCCACCAAAACGTCTGTACACGGGATCGCCACAGGATTAATTAACCACTCACAGCTGATCAAAATTGCAGAATGTTCTGATATTTCCTCAACATGAAGGAGCGGCAGGCAGCACAGCTCCAGCGGCCCACACCGGCCTGCAACCACGCACCACAAGGCAAGGCCCCAGCCTCCAGTCTCGACTTGAACATTGCACACGTGGCACAGGTCATATAGTATGTGTCACTAACCATGCTTACAAGCTGTGCCCTGCACAGTCTGCGCAGGTCTGCTCCATGTGCTTGCGATTCAGCTCCTCCCCTACCTGAACAACCCGATGCACTGTCAAGCCTTGTCTCCGAAAATAACAACAGGATCAGGGAGGCTGCGGTGTTTCCAGTTCACAGTCTGAGCCGAGCAGCTGAGGTGCTCAGCTGTAGTACCACAGAAGGCGAAGGGCGGGTGTGTGGCCGCAAACATTTCATCAACACAGTAGGGCCTGACAGCGCAGCAGTGCATGCCTGCATCTCCCACATGTCCGAGTAGACGCCCCCCAGCTGCAGCAGCTCCGCGTGGGTGCCCTCCTCCACCAGAGCACCCTCAGAGAGCACCAGGATCTTGTTGCAGTCCTTGATCGTGCTCAGTCGATGAGCCACAAACACGCTCGTGCGGCCTTTGGCCAGCTCCTGAACACCAGACCGCGATGCAGCACAGAATCCAGACATGATGGTCTCTGCTTGCAAAGCTTTCATTTCAAGAGTGTCGCTGCTGGTCAGACCACTGAAAAATTCACGATGATACTAGGTGGACATGCCCAGGTGGGTAGCTTGTAACTCGCGGGGTTACAGGAAGCTCGTGCGCACCTGCAGGCTGGCCATGATGCCTTGCTCAGTGTTGCTGTCAAGAGCAGACGTTGCTTCATCACACACCAACAGCAGGGGGTCACGCAGGAAGGCCCTTGCGATCGCCACGCGCTGCTTCTCACCCCCTGACAGCTTCAGGCCGCGCTCTCCAACGCCTGTGCCAAACCCCTGTGGCATTCGCTCAATGGCAGCATCCAGTTTCGCCAACCACGCAGCAGCTTTTACCTGCACCCACCTGAAGTTCTTTACCCTTCCCATGTTGCAGCAGACCCCCCTGTGTCTAGACGAAATGTATGTAGATCACACCCAAAGGCTGCGACACGTGGGGGCTGTTTTCCATGCATGCCACAGAACGTCACAACAGCAAGTTGCTTTTGGATGGCCGTGCCTGCTCATTAGAGGCCGTGAGGTCTCCATATCTGATGTTTTCGAGGATGGTGTCGTTGAGCAGCACGGTGTCTTGAGGGACCACCGCCAGGTGCCTCCTTAGGGACTCCTGCTGCAAGTCACTGATATCCTCCCCCTGCAACACGCCAGACGGCCTGCCTCACTCTGCATGGCGGGTGTGTTCCCACGTGGAGTGCGGTGCAGCTGATAACACAACGGCACCGGGCGGACAAGACATGAGAGCAAGTTTGCGGGTTGTGTGTATGTCACACCTGTACTTTAATGAAACCCTTTGCGGGGTGGTAGAGCTTGGTGAGCAGCTTCAGGGCTGTGGACTTGCCGCAACCTGAAGGGCCCACCAGTGCCACCTTCTGGCCCGCCTCCACACTGAAGCTCAGCCCCTTGAGAATCTGCATCTCATCGTCACAATCAACGGATCTCTCTGCATCTTGACCTGGACCTCTACTGGCCGGCCACAGGCTCCATGCATGCTATCTGTGCATCACATAACAAGAAACAAACAGCGCCAAGCCATGAGGGGAGGGAGGCGGCAGGTCGCACTGGCCGCTCTTCAGTGTAACCAAAGTGGACATTGGAGAACTCTATCGACAGACCAGGTATCCGGGCACGGCTGGCAGCACTACCATTGCCATTGTTGCCAGCGCAGTTTCCGTTACCATTGCTACCCTGATCAGGGGTATCCTGATACGCGTCGAGCTGCTTTGTGCCGTCCTCTGTCACTGGCTTGACCTTGAGGATGTCTAGAAACTCTTCCATGTCTACTAGCGACTGCCGCAGCTGCCTGCAGCACACCACCTGGCACCTCATGTCTGCGAGAGTGTTCGGTTCAAGGTCAAGTCAGCTCCTGTCACAACAGGTCAAAACGCGGGATTGAATTGGTCATGCAGCTCAGCGGCAAGGCGCACACAATCAGGTTTCCAGACAGAAAAGTACTGCCAGCAGAATCCAGTGTGCCGCAGGGTTGCTTTGAGTGCCGATTCATCGGCCTGGGCCGCAATAATTAGTTGTGTTGAGCGAAGGTCACCCCGCAAAATCATCGGAAAATAATGAAATGTTCTATCTACCGCCCTGTTAAAGTTTTGCTGAATACTTCGCTGAAATAATTACTGTTTCCGAATTCCTTAAAAGCAACCCTGGTTTGGCGCACCTCCAGAACCACCCCAGAAACTGCAGGGGCGCCCACAGCTGCAACAGCATGCCATGAATCAACACCAGGTCGCCAGGCAGCACGCCAACACCCCCCGGAGCCCGCAGCACTGCCGCCGCAAGCGCAACAACAATGCCACAGTTGAGAATTATTGCCTGGCCTGCATTGAGCTGCGCGCCCAGCCGCTCAATGCGGTTCATCTTGCGCTGATACTGTGCCAAAAACGTGTCATATTGCTGCACCTCCTGATTCTGGTTGTTGAACAGCACCACCTGCACACCATCTCCTCGTCAGCCACGGACCTCCTCCCCCACATGTTGCTGTGGTGAAACTCATTCCTGGAAGCTTTGATGAACGCATAAACCTGTGACCATAGTACTGTGCGTTGAAAGCGCATACTGCAGGTGCACGCCTTTCGAGTGAAGTGGAGGGAGTTGAAGTTCTCTTGTGTTAGTTGCTTTGCCTATTTGGGTTCATGCCTACTAACTACCTTGCCGGTTTGTAAAGAAAGCAGCTGCACGCATCCTTGTCTTGCTAGGGCTGGTGAGGAAGGGAGGGCGCACTGTCTCGTAGTTCAGCAGCGCGTCCACAGCCTTGCCGCTGGACCGTGCATCCAGGTCATTAACGTCCTTGCGAACCTCTGCAGAGATCTCGATGTAGCGAGCCGTCCACACCACGTACACTACGAAGGTTGCTGCCACCGCAGCCACCACCATCCCATTGAAAAGCCTGCCTAGTGTTGCGCAAACCAGCACCAGCTCCACCATGGAGGGGAACAAGGTGAAAACGCTGGCAAATATAGTCTGGGTGGCTCGGATGCCCCGCTCCAGCACCCTGGAGAGCTGCCCAGTGCGGCGGTCCAGATGGAAGGACACATCCATGCCCAGAACATGAGCAAAGGTGTGGTGTGCTAGTCTGCGTGACACTGCCTGCACATGTCATTCACCTGTGGCTGCTTGCGGTGCTGGCAAAGGGCCTGGACACTGCTATGGGCTGCATGTATATTGCTTCGCATCCAGGCGCAACTGGAGCCAGTTTCTTGGATCGGTGGCTTCGCTTGTGCAGCTGAGACAAAGCGGGGCGATTTGAGGAGTGTGGGCAGCACCATACCTGGCCTACGGGTGCAAATAATGGGTACTGGAATTCCTTGGCCACTTGGCTGATCATCCTGGTCCCCCCATAGAAAAGAACACCCGTAACACAAGCTTGTGCTGCTGCAACCCCCGCACCTTCTAACATGAGCTTGTCTACGGCTGCTTTGAAGAAAAACGGGGCAACCAGGCCTGCAGAAGACATGCCTTGAAACGGGGAAGACAGCTGTGTCACACAGGACAGTTTGCAACGCATGTATTCAGCACCACATTGAGTTTCTCTGGCTCGGGGATAGAGGGTCATATTCTTGCAAGTCAATGTCTGGCAATGAGGCGCGCACCTGCAGACTTAGATACTACAAGAGCAACCAGTGCCAGGCTGAAGCGCAGCGGCAGGCGTGGCTCGGACCAGGCTAGCTTCAGCAAGTACGGCATCACTCTCTGTAGAGAAGCTTTCTGAGGAGGCTCTGGTAGCGGCTTTGGGGGCGTACAAGCAGCTGCCTGCGGTGCAAGCAAACACCGAGTACATCGTGGTGTGCGTGACACCACCCTTGCCTTAAGCAACGGTGGTACTGCACCTGATGTTGCACCCCACCTAGTATGGCCCCATTGTAAAGGCATTATTGATTTCGTGAGCAAATGAGGCTGAGGAGCCGATGTATGTTTGCAAAATTCAGGCGCTCGTGGCAGAGCATGTGTTGTAACACTCACGAAAAATCACTGCCACCTACACGCCAACAGATTGGTTGACACAGCAGTGGGCTCTGCTACACTGAGATACAGTTTCTTGACCCGACGACTCAAGCTCTCCCGAAGCACGCGTCGATACGGACGAAATCTTGAAGACCAGAACTTGAACACAGTTCAAAGCATTCTTGAAGCAGGGGTGCAGGGAAAATTCATAGTAAACAATCGTTCAGACTAGGCTCTGGACAGTTGCCCGACAGGACAGGAATCTTTGTAGCCACGCGCGGTGCTATGATGGCCACAACCGCATGTGTCCAGTCATAGCGAAGTGAAAGGTGAGGTCATCCAGTCACACAATTCAAACAGCGAGACCTGCAATGTCAAAGAATCGCCCACTCCTGCAAGCTTCCTCTTCTGCTGTTGGAATATGACAGCAGTGCAAACTTGTGCAGCATCTCCGTGTTTTCTGAACAGCTAAACACACCCAGTGACTGGCCACCCCTCCCCCCTGCACGCGCTGTGATATAATGGCAACAAGAGGCAATACACAAGTATTTCGAGGCTGTGCCCTCGCACAAGCTACTCCCACTTCCACATTTATCTCGAACCCGTCACCCTGCTTCCCCGTTTACTCAACACATCACCTCTCCACATCACACAACCACCCCACCCCACCGCCCACCGCCCACCGCCCCAACACCAGCCTCCTCCACACAGTCAACCAAGCAACTGCCTCACAGCCCCATCACCCCTTCGTTCTTGGGTTGGAATACAACAAGTATCCATATATGTATAATGGCAACAAAAATGTTGACTGAGGGGGTCAAAGTCTAGAAGTACCAAATGCTTTCCTACTCTTGAAACAAAGATTTCCAAAGTACCCAACGTACCTTCATAGCCCCAGGGGGAAGGCACCTACCACCCGAGCGAGAAAGAAAAGGTGAGGCTGTCTTACCATGCCTCCCACATGCATGCACATTTTAGCATCAGTGTATAAATGAAAACCTGCACCAAAGTCTTAATACAAATTTCTCAAAGCCTGAGGTGTGTTCGCAGGTGGCTGTGAAGGCGTCTGGGATGCTTTGAGAAATCGTGTTCTAAAAGTGGGGCTACAGGGGTGAGAGCACCCCCCCTCCCCCCCGCCAAGGGTAGGGGGGGTTGGGGCTGTAAGGCGCTGCTCTCCTGAGATAGCCCCGCAAACTCCTTGCTCTGGTGGCACTCTCCCCCGCAGCAATCTTCCATGTCTTCTTCAGGAGGTATCGCCCCTCTTCAGATCAGCAAAGAGGTCAAGTACCTGGGCATATGGCTGCACTGTTCCTGGACGTGGGGCATGCAAGCTGCCGGCGCTCACCGCAAAGGGAGCTTTCTGTTCCTGTCGGCGTACTTTCATCCCCCCGCATCAGTGTGGAAGTGAAGCTGCGAATCCTCCACACTGTGACTAGCATTGGGCTGGAGTATGGCACGGAGGTGTGGGGCCTGCCCGCCACCCCTGCCAACAAGAGGCAGCGGAGGAATGGGGCTGTGCTCTCGCCACCAGCGCAACCCTCTGACGAACTATTGAACCATTGTTGCCAGCTTGCCATATGGCCTGCGGCATCACGTTCTTCCCAGGCGAGCCAGCCTGTACCCGAGTGGCATGTATTTCCCCTGGCATGATCCTGTTCGTCAGCTGCGTGGCCCCTGCCGACAGTGCATGTGACCTTTCCCATATCCGGTACTCAGAACGCTTGCGGGTTGCTGCACAGCAGTCTGACACATGCCAGTCGTCGCGCTTTTGCATTGCAGATCGCTGAAGCTTCTCTCCATCAGCCAGTCACCCTTGAGCAGGTTGAGTGCAGAGTGCAGAGTCTCTTTGCTGCCGCAGCAAAGAATGTGTGCTGAGCGGCCCCCAACTGCATGACATCATGCAGGCTTCTGTATCTTCCGCTCGCAAGCAGGCTGTTGGCGGTAACCCTCCTACAGCAGATGTATCACGCCAGGGTCGAAGCAGTGGGCCTCCAACCCCGCACGTGAATCTCCTGCCTGCCTCCCTTACTGTTTTGTCACTTTCTGTCTCCCCCCCTCCCTACCTCTGCTATTCTGCAGCTATAGGTCACCCTTTTCACTGCGCTCTCTGGGAAGTTGCCGTACCGCCACTCTGTGGAGTAGGATGAGCTACTGCTGCATGCACCTTGCTATCGTGGCTACTGTCAGCTGTGTGTAAGTGTCGCGCCTACTGGGTGCACTGGGGGCTTCACTGCGTTGGAGCGGAGCTGGCGCTGCGTGCAACACTTCCTGTTTAGTCGTAAACTGCCCTGTAAGCTGTGAACTGTCCTGGCCCAAACGACCTGTACGATGACTTGCTTCGTCTTTCTCTCTCTTGTGGGCGTGCGCAGCGTGCTCTCCTGGTGGTAAGCGAGGTGGACCGCTGACTGTGACTTTGTCTCTGTGCATCATGATCGTGTCCCCTGGGTTCTTGACCCATCTTTGTTCCTGCAAGATTGTGACGCTGATGGCCACGTTGCGGCGTACTCCGTCGTTTTAGCCTGTTTCCCTCTGATTGGCGATGGCGTTTCAGTCTCTGGAGGTGCCCTAGTGCTTGCCTGTAACATTGTGCGGCGTTCTCTGGTTGCCTCCCTGGTCATGTGTGGCTCGTGTGTGTGCTTGTTTGTCCTTTGGGGGTGCTGAGGCCGAAGCTCTTCCTGGGTATGGCGTGGTTCTGACTAGTACTTTTTTTGGGTGGTGTTTGTCTATGGTGGCGTTGGACATCACAAAAAAGCACGGCTGACTATCAATACCTCTCCTCTGTTCACCTTACACTTCACCGACCATCGCTACATCATGATTCATGAAGCAATACCCGTTTGATGGCCTGGTTTATGACACGGCCGCTGGCTAAAATGCTGTACCACACGGCACCCGTCAGTCCATGGAGAGAGAAGAAAGCTAATCCATGCAGAGATCTATGAGACAATCTTGGTTTCTTCATGCCCATTACCCATGGCACAAGCAGCACTCTACTGGCCTGATTTCGCCACCTTCCGCTTCTCCACCTGGGAAGTCTCTGGGCACCTCATCTGCTCAAAGCTTACAGCTTCCATGGGGAATCCTGCCAAACTCCGAGCCCACACAACTCCCAACACATTCTTTGCGGTGGTAAGAAAGTATTCTCGCATTGTGCCAAGCGATAGCACCTCCGCCTGGATCAAGTCCCCAGGCCTGAAGCACTGTTCCATCACTACCTGTATCCACCAAAGAATGAAGGCACTGGTGTTTCCAACCAGGTCACAGAGCTCCATACATTCAGAACTGCTGTAAGGTAACAGCGTCAACATGGCTTGTTACATAACACAGTAACATTGTGGTGGTGCAGTGCTGGCACGAGAGCAATATTCTTGGGACAAGAAGAAACTCCCCCAGAAGAAACTCCCCCACGCCGATGAACTAACCAAAAGGTACATCAAGCATCAAATGTTGTTCGGGTCAACTCGTCACCTTATCAACCTCAGTGGCTCGGACATCTTGCATGCGTACAGAACCTTTGAAAGGGATTTCCAAAGCTTGCTCCCCAACTTGAACGATATCAACAGTACAGGCTCGCTTATTTATGCGTATGACCTTCGCTATCACTACATTCCCAACCTCCGGTACTACGGGGGCAGCAGAAGCTCCTCCCAACACCTCCAGTACGACCCCCTGCATTCCAACATAGCCAGTCAACTTGTTGCTCGAGGAACAAAGTAACCACCCGATAAACCGTGCAACACCACAGTTTTCATACCTCTGTTTCGGTGTCAGGCACTCGGTGCACCACTCCACAGAGACTGGCCACGATGGTGTCGCCGTCTAAGTAAGTACCACGCCCGCCCTTGGCTTGCGCCTGCATCCACAACCTCTACGACACCGAATCCAATCATAATTCCCTGCTGCGGCTGATCGTCACCCTTGAGACCAAAATCACTGGAAGAAGGCGTACTGTGTTGGATAGCACATCACCAGGACACACGACCTCCTCATCCAACACCATCTAAGGTGCAGAACCCACGTAATCAAGATTGGAAGCAGAACTGTTGCCGTTTACAATCACAGACTCAAATCAACTGCAGACCAGCAGCACCCCATAATACCAACACCACACAAGAAAACTGTTGGCTGATGGGCGCTGGCAATACAGGGAACCAAACCATAACCTTTCAGGAGCTACAGACTATCATCACCGCACAATGCGCCAGACTATCTCGGGCAGTAAATTTCTACTGTCTGATGATTCACCTATGCATGGACTAAAAGGCAAATTCTGGCTCGACTTCCATCGCCCATGTAAACTTTCCCAGAAGTGACTTGTTAAAAATCTTCTCCAGTGGCACATCTTTGCGTTTGCACCATGCAACTGTGATGCGGGGATCCAGATAATTGATCTTGGACGTTCCCAAAGCAACAGTCTTGAGCTCCTCCTTGCTGTTCTTCGTCACCTTCAGCTTATTCAGACTCTCTTGCGCCTTGGCCACCTGCTTCTCCAACCTGTACCACCACACTCTTCCATCATACATTCAGCCAGTCAAGTTCACAATTCGCCAGGCCACCATTGCGCCACAATTGCAACCACTTCTAGAGAGAGATACAGAGAGGTTCAAATGACGTAGACAGCAGAAGAATGCACACATCTATGCATTTCAAAGCACGATGGAAGCCAGAAGTGCATCTATACAAAAACAAAGGCGTTACAAGGTAGCGTGTGCAGTTGCAGAGGCCATGCTTAAGATCTTTGTTGTTGCCCACATGGCCAGTTCAACTGCCAGGGAAGCCTGCAGGGAGCGTACACATCCACAGACTTGTTCTTCCCATCTTGAGTGCTCTTGCCGCTCTTCGCCAGCTTCAAGTCCTTCTTCAAGGAGTTGAGGTTCTCTTCTGCCTTCTCGATCTTTTCATCCATTGCTTGCATGCTTTTCTCATGCGTTTTGGGTACAGCACGCTGATGGTTGCACAGAATGGCAACCTGCACGACAAACTTCTTTGGGTCACGCCATCCATAGTCGCCCCCTGCATCACAGTTGAAAACAAAGACACATTACAGGTACGACAAAGCGCATGAGACAAGATTTGCAAGATTCATGCAGCACACATGCAGGAGCCGTCCCACACACCTCCTTGTTGGCACGATCATAATCTGCCTTGTGCGACACAACGTCCTCAGACTCGGTGTCTTCAAAAAGTAGCCTGTTCAGAGTGACTGAGGCATTATATGTGCGAAACACTTTCACGGAAAGACCATCCATGTAGTCTTTCATCATCACATTCAGATCCTGCAGCATCCAATACTGGATTCGAAACCAAGCTGTGGTTGATCTGGGAATACCAGGGTCATTGCTTTCAATAACATATTCCTTCACATTCCCAAGGAATGTTCGCACCTGCGCGCACATGGCGTCAAACAACTGGTCTTCTCCCTTCTTCTTCTT
Organism: Ulvella scutata; assembly: GCA_032359135.1. NCBI lineage: Eukaryota > Viridiplantae > Chlorophyta > Ulvophyceae > Ulvales > Ulvellaceae > Ulvella > Ulvella scutata. Next base: position 64,503 of record JAUMHD010011093.1, read on the forward strand.
GTCATACTGGTCCCTTGCTTTGAATGCCTTCATGTTGCGCCACACCTCAGGGTCCACATCCACGATGTTCTCGTACCGGATAGAGTCCTTACCCAGGAAGTCAAACTTGATCTTGTCATCTTCCAGCATCTCGACATTCTCTGCCTGCATGAAACTGCGTAGGATAGCTTCCCACATACAAATTTTATGAAACTAGGCATTCTCTTATGAACCTGACACCCAAAAGAATCGTGAGCTGAGCTCTGATGCATATACTGGCGCAGCTGTGCAATCCAGAATAACCATGAGTACACCACATTGACTCTTGATGCCACCAAAAAAAAAGGCTACGAAATCATGTATGATGTATATAGTGGCGAGCCCGGCACCTTGAGAGTGCAGCAGCCAACAGTGTCAGCCTCGTCCTCGTCTTTTTCATGCCCTGCTCGCAGAGCCAGCACATCGATGAAGTAGAGGGCTGTTGACTTCTGCCGCTCGACAACATCCTTGGATTTCCAAAGGCGCCTGCAAAGATCAAGAAACAATGGTAGGTTCAAAACTCCTCCAAGTCGAAGACAACAATACTCACATGCTAGTCCCAGTTTTTGTTGATGGACAGATCTCACCTATAGTCTGCCCTGATTCGCTGAATATGCTCTTTGAGCTTCCTGGCTTTCTCATACTTCTCTAAGTCAGCTTCTGTCTTGAAGGTGGAGTTGGCACCCAACCAGACGTACTTATATCCCCGAGGATCAATAGGGTCTTTCCAGTATGCTAGCCATGTCACTGTGTTGTCATGTCGAACCTCTTTCCACCTGCATTACAACGTCCTACATCCTCTAAGGGTGGTGACAGCAGTGCTGTGCGGAGCACCAATATCATGGTACTTACAGCGGCCCGAACTGCTTGTTGAGTGAAGCAACCGTGGTCAGCGTAATCAGTACACAGCTGCACATGCTCCTCATTTTGCACACACCTCTGGCAAATTGAGCACAGCAAATATGTACAGGAACTGCAACTGAAGACGTTGGCAATAATGTGACAATCTCAGCATGCACCGAAGCAAGAGGCAACGAACTCTTGGTCTGGGTACGGATGAGTTGGCACGTCGACACCCTTTCCAATGTTGATGGTGATATCGGAAGGATAGATGCGGCACTTTAGTTTTCCCATCTTGGGGTGCTCTCCTCGTCCACGGAACAATCCTGGGGGTTCCACACGGAAGTTTCCTACTGGCTCCTGATTGCCATCCACCAGCGCATATTTGTACTTTGCCTCTGCTGCCTCCTTCTCCTCTTTCAATTTCTGCTTCTCCTGTAGAGTGCATACATATGAGCGTACGAGCTGCTCTGCAAAATCATGGAGTGCTGGGAGCGGTCAGGGGTATCAACCTCTTGTATGAACATGCAAGTGCACATCGTACACACCAAGAATGCAAAGAATGGGCAAGAACCCAAATAGCAAACCGCAAAACTCATACAACGATCCCTACCTACACCTCAACGGGAAAAAGCACCATAACGAACGCCTTTTCCCACGCTCTTGGGAGAACTGCAGTAGTACTGACGGAGCACAGACCACATCGATAAACTACAACATAAACTGGAGAATGATGTTGCAACTGACAATCGAAGAGGACAATGGTGAGAACTATGTGAAGGCATTGAGGTTGATTGCACCATGGCCTATTCACAAAATTTTCTCGTCACTGGCGCTGATTGGGTTGAATTGGTTAGGGCAATGTCGAGTTCTCTGCAAGCGAATGATGGGGACAAGCAGATCCCCATGCGGCGCAAGTCATACATGCTGAACCCTCTGCATATCTTACTTCTGTGATTGATTGGAGAGCACGACATGACATAACTTGGTGCACTCATAAGCACAGAACAGTGTCCACAGAACAGTGCAAGGTAAGCCACAACTTTCTGTGCTTGAATCGTGGGACCCAAGCTCGCCCTTGACATTAGTGCAGGTGCATAGATGGAATGTTCGCAATTGTCGGATTGATCAGATAGACAGAGCAGAAAAGAGAAACTGTGCCACTGGCCGCGACAGCACATGGATGTTGTTGCAGACACTTGTCCAAGCACCAGCGTTGCAAGAACTGAGAAAAATGGTACCTCTTTTGAAAGATTCTTTTTGGCCTCGCGTTCCTCCATGAGGTGGTTGTAGATATCCCGAAAGTCACACTTGTTCAATCCCTTGATGACGTGCTTGGGACCGAGGACGTGCTTAAAGTCTGCCCAAAAGTTCTTCATGAACTGCTCTTTCTTTTGGGTGACATAATCCGTCTCGAGCATCGCAGCAAACATTGTGGCCACTTCCTCCTGCTCAGTGGTCAGATCCACAGGTACACCATCATACTTCAACTTGACCCCATGCGGGGTGTACTCGGGCGGAAACAGCACACCACCGTGCTCTAATGTGTTCCACTTGACAGACTTGTCGTCCTTCTTTGCAGACTTTGCTTTGGACGGTGTTGCCCTGGTGCTCGTACGCTCACTTTTGCGGGGCCGCTTTGCATGCCCATTAGCATTTGCTTTCGCGCCTGAAGCATTGCGACGAGCAGTGACAACAACAGGTGGAGAAAGAAGCGTACCACATGTCGGAAACGAGGTACTGTTGCAAGGAGAAGAAGTTGTGAACATGCCTGCAGCCCGCTTGCGCTTCTTGCCTGCTGTTGAGTCGTCCTCTGAGTCTTCATCATCCCCAGCATCGACATCATTGCTGTCTACATCTGTTGTCGCTCCTTCAGGTTTGCGTGTCCTTTTGCTAGGCTGTGACACCTTGCGGTTAGCGAGTGGCACATCTGCCTCGGAGTCAGAGGAATCTGAATCTTCGGCATTCTCCTCTGCACTAGGTGTAGGCATTCTTGGTACTGTTATCGTGCGCTTTGCGAGAGGCAGGTCGTCACTGCTTTCGCTGTCTGACATGGCGGCAGGAGCTCAAGACTGATTAGGAAGACACAGCAGCAGTTACAAATGATTCAATGCTTTGGTGAACCAGAGTTGGTATTCTGCATCAGTCTCGTACACAATAATGCACCAAGCGTGAACGAAGTACACAGAACAACAGTGCATTCCTGATTACAGTGCCATCAATGAGTAGCAATGATCAGGCGAAGATTAGGTTCATCCAACATCTACATCATATCACGTATCGGTGCGTGTAGTTGATCTTACCTGTACAGCACAGAATGGATGTGGTTGCAGGACCTTCTGTTACTTCTGGAAGCTTCCAGCACAGCACCTGACCCCACTTTTGCGGACTGGCCATGTATGTGGTGTGTGTCATCCACACAGTATGTCAACGAGGGCATAGGGCCTTGGCAGTCCCCAGAGCCCAACCTATGGATCGGGCGGGCCGACACACAAACAAGATAAGTGGCCTACAATATACGGCAAATGTCGATGTTGCACAAGAAGACCAGGATTTGAGTCAGCAGGAATTGGCATCGCTGGGTTTTCGTGGCCACAATTCTCGGATCCATCTGGTCAGCGGGCTTGACCATTAGCAGTCACGTGATTAAAAACTTCGCTGCATGTAGCCACGACCATCATCTCAATAATTCCTTGCTCAGCAGCATACCTCAGCAGAGTCCATTGCAAACGTGAACTCATCGCGATGTGTTGTTTCCACTTTGAGTCAACAGGCCGCAACCTACAAAGATCACCTTCAATGGAATATTACTACAGAGCAGCACCATTGATAATCAATTGTGTGGTGGTTGTTGCATATGGTCGCCAACAGTGATCTTTTTCCTGGCTTGAAGAGATGCCGCTATCCATATTGCTTGGAAATAGATGCCACAGCTGAGGCCCGTGTAGGATCTTCCTCCAGTGAGGCAGAATGATGGTATGAAAAGTTGTGTTGCAAGTGAAGTGTTCGGTGCTGCGGGACAGCATCGACACTGCAGCGCCAATTCTTGCAATTTAGCAGTTGCCAGGTGCAGACTGATGATCCCAAGAGCTTCATATCAGGTGGTTCAGACTGAAGAGCCCACTGTCCGTCTACCTTGGTCGAAGTTGGGTACATTAAAAAAAAACGCTAATCGGGAACCATGGTATGGTACACCTGCAGAGCTGTGAGCAAGTGACTGCAGTAGACTTCGCGCCTCCGTATGCATACCCTAGTCACAACTCTTTCGCCTTCACTGATATGGGTTCGATACCACAACCCAACCACACTCTTGGTGCTTTCAGTGCTGTTGTTGCTATTGCGCCAAGGAACTAGTCGTAGTAGTAGGGTGCAGAAATAAAACCCAGATCTCAACCTCTGTAGAAGGCCTCGAACCCTAGCACCTGCCGAGTATATGGCAGGCCGACGCTATCCTGATCCAGGCCCAATCAATAGCAAGGATGACCACTGACTGTAATCTGCAGTGTCATGCATGCATGCATATGACCCTTAGCCACCATACATAAACATATGCATCTAAGTCACACACAAGACATAACAGTTGCAGACAATGCAGCATTGCTGGTGCCACCGTGTTTGCCTGTAACATTGTGCGGCAATCTCTGCAGCCTTTGTGTGTGCCTTTCTGTGGCTCGTGGGTGTATGTCCTTGTCCCTGTTAGGGGTGCTGAGGCCGAAGCCCCTCCTGGGTATGGTGTAGGTTCCGATTGGCTTTTGTTTCTTCTTGAACTGGCGGCTGATAATAAAACTTTCATCGCGTACATTGGAATAGAAGAGAAGGAACTCAGGTTTCGGAATGAATTCTTGAGTTCTGGTCATCACACTTTCCAGCCACAGAATGATATGGGACGTTGAGGCTACCGTATGTCTTGGGATTGACCTTCAACTCAGCAGCGGGCCCGTCAGCGTCAAAGTGCTTTTACCACGAGGTTCCGGTTCGAACCCTGGTCCGGCCAGATCGTCTTTGCTTCGAACCGGGTGCGTGAAGGGTTTCTGGTGGTTTCCCCTTCAATGAATTGCATAAAATTCCGCCACTGTGGCGCTGAGGCCGAAGCTCAAAATGAGTGTGGCGTAGTCCCTGAATAATTTATTTTTCTTATCTATGAGCCTCATATGTGGTGCTCAGGGATGGAGTCGGCCATAATTTCCACAGCAGGAAGGTGAAGGAAGAACATTGGCCTAGTGCTGGCAACTGATTGCATATCGTGTACGGTGATGTGGTAGAGGAGAAGTAGCGATGATGTGCACCTGTAGCTGGAATATGCTCTTGTTCCGTCCATGGCGGCCGTTTCTATTGGCTGATGTGGAAAGCAATTGAATGAAATCAAAAGTGTCACTGCTATACAATATAGCCTATGCTATGCAGCATCCGTCCTACATCTTCTGAGGCTCTGTGCAGGCCTTTGATACAGTGCACGTTCAGCTGCAGTGCGCATGATCATGCATGTGTACTCAGCAATGTACATTACTCTCTTCCAATATCTTCTAAAGCACCATCACAAGCCCTTACAAAGGCGAGTCGCTTGCATGGATAAGGCTTCTGAGGTACAGTATGTTACTGTCTTCGGCAGAAGGCATATAGCAAGAAATCTCTGGTCTGAGACATCTCATTGCTGAACCTTCCGCGCCAGTTTATAAAGTTCTACGTTCGTTATCGATATTCTGATCCAGACTGATGTATGGTAGTTTTTGTATACATTCAACGTTGCTACTCAGTTGATCGTTGACTATCAAGTAGCAGCATCATCCATGGCGCTGAACACGTTCAGTCCTATAAACCTGCTTCAAGAGACATTACGACGAGACCGTGTGAGTGATCCGCCTTCTGGGCACTGTCACATCTCGTTTAGAGCAGGGCAGCTCAACAGGAAGGAGGGTAAGCTGAAGGCCGACACTCGCAAAGGCCAAGTTGCCCTTGTGGAGAGTGATGACGGCTTTGTGTCAGTGCAATGGTTTCAGCGTCTCATCACAGATGGGAATGCAGACGACTTCACGCTTGGAGACAGTGCAGAAGTGGAGCAACTGGTGTTCCAATCGGAGGCCAAGATGGAGTGGGTAAACCAGGATCGTAGAATAATGAAGCTTTCGTTTCCAGATGTGAACTCTTCTCCCCTGTAGCAGTCGTGCTGCGCTTCGTGGTGCCTGCTGTGCCTGTGTAGTGACCGTTGCCCGCAAAGGGACACCATCATAGCTGGAACAAGAATATCAGCCAGTGTGTACAGGAGGCAGATCGAAACCTGTTTTTCTGGCTGCAAGAGCCTGACTGTTCCACTGATCCTGCCCTGTTCGTGCGATGTAATGAAGTGCTGGCGCGGTTGCCTGTAGCACCAGCTCCACAATCTAATATCTCTCAGGCTGCAGCCCAAACTCCGATGATCGCAGATCAGAATGTACAGGCTGCAGGTGCACCAGATATTTCCTGGTGTGATGCTGCACCATTGTGTTGCCAACTAGTGGATGAAACCACGGAGATCAGATGTTTCTGGATCTGTCTATTATGGTATTTGTTTCGTGCTCTGTGCATTGTGCTACCGTAGCTGCCTGCTATGGTCAGTAGTCACAGTATGAAGTGTTCCCTTCATGATTGCCCACGTTTGTTACACTGCAGGCTTCTGGATGCTCTCAGTCAGAAAAATATATCCCTGGACCAGATATTGACGCCAGAACTTATCAACACAATCATTGCGCAACCCGGAGTTCCAAATCGGTTGACACCGTTCCTGCCAGAGGAGATGCAAACAACAGTACGCCTGCCATCCACAGACAAGGCTCTTTAAACCCTGCTGTGATTGTTTCCTACATGCTGCAGCACAAAGCTGAAATCACGGTCATTGAGTGCAGCTCTTTACAGTGAGCTGGGTTCTGCTGTGGCACTCTAAGAGCATTGAACGCGAATGCAGGTCGAACTCGCACAACTTGCCAGAGCTCCACAGTTTTGGCAACAGGTCAGGGCACTCAGCACAGCAGTGCAACGTAACTCAATAGATGGTACTCAGTTCGGATTTGCGCCTGTGGGAGTGGGTGTGAGCGGGTTCCTGGAAGGCCTGCAGCGGCATGTGGATGAGAACCGAACTGAGCAGAAGGGAATGTGGAAGCTTCTAGCATCAGATAAGAATGGCTCCGGGGGGAAGAGTGACGCACCAGGGGACTGCGGACCGGAGCCTGATGCGATGGACGAGGGTTGAGTTTGCAGTGATCGCCGTCTTGTCAGAGTGACCATGCGAACGGTGACTAAGCTGTTGATTTCGTTTCCATACCAGTAGCAGATGAAGCAACGCTGTTGCGTCATGCATCGAAATGTTGGTGTCTGAAAGCTTTAGGGTTCTTCCACATGAAAGCGATGTAAGGAACCTCAACAAGAGCGCCCATCTTTGAGTATAATGCAGATTCGCGATTTGCAGGTCATCATTTGCCCTCTACGCACGCGTGCAACCTGATTATTGGCGCAGCTGTTGCTGTGGAACGTACAAGTGCACTACTGAGTGTTTTGACGTAGTGGCATGCATATATACAGAGAGCACATGCATGTGTCAAATTCAATTGGCCCACAGTGAATCTCGCAAAATGAACCACTTCTCCCTCCAAGAAGAGCTAAATACAGGCATGAATAGCCACTTAGTGCTCAGGTCTTGCTCCCGCCGACCGCCACTCGCTCGTTTTCACAACAGCTGCACCGGATTCCAGCGCACTGATGCTGTGCTTGCAGCTCTAACAGCCCTGAATTCTCGCTGAAAGACATCGTTGATCATTATGTCTAAATCACTTTTATCCCTTCCAGCTGCCTCTTCTAGGCGCGTTGTGCTAAGTAGGCGTGCAGTAGTGCGAAGAGGTCTGGTTGAAGACTTGCTGCTCAAGCCAATCACCACAGCCGGTCAGGTGCGTATGAACCATGAAAAATGCTTCATACTTATGTGCACAGCTCTATCTGGCCATATGTCGTTGCAAGGGACGTTTCGGTTGCTTGTGAAAATTCTGCTGTCTCGGAACACCTGATACTCACCTCGACAATTTTCTGACGGTATCAATGAACGGGTGCAGAATCCTGTGCTGAATGAAGGTATCCGGACCTTCTATGACCAGGTACGACTGCTGAGCTTGGTTTGAACACCCTTAAGACCATGCATCCTGTCAGCATGGCCCCGAATTAGCACATACCAGGCCTTGATCTCACTACGACATGTAAAATTTTTGAGAACTTGCTGCAGTCTAGTGGCCTGTGGGAAAAGGAGTGGGGGGAGCACATGCATCACGGGTTCTATGATCCCAAGAGCTCCATCCAGAAGACCAGGCTACAAGCACAGATTGACATGATAGAGCAGACCATTGATTTTGCTGGGATCACAGACATTCAGAGCGCAGTTGATGTGGGTTGCGGCATAGGTGGCTCCAGCAGGTAATGTTCTGGTTTGATTCCCTGCATGCCTTCCTTCCAGGAACTGGCCCCTCTGTGTAGATGCCTGACACTTTCCCGTCCCCGAGGAACCAGATATCACATTGAAGGGTGCAGGTATCTGGCAAGCAAGTTTGGATGCAAAACCGAAGGAATCACTCTGAGTCCCGTGCAAGCACAAAGAGCATCAGAAATTTGCGGGCCTCGAGGCCTTACTGATCGCTGCCGCTTCCAGGTGCAGCCCCCAGCAGCGATTCATCCTGCAAAATAGGCGGAATCTTGCACTCCCTGGATGTTACATCCACAATGCTGCATCTCTGTCCCAGACTCCGCTTCTATCCTGCTCTTGCACGATGTCGAACAGTGGGCGCTTGGTGTATCAGCATTGCTCTCAGTTCTGGGTGTATACGTGCAGGTAGGGGATGCACTGCAGCAGCCCTTTGCTGACAACTCCTTTGATCTTGCGTGGTCTTTGGAGTCAGGTGAGCACATGCCAGACAAGGAGAAGTTTGTAGGAGAGCTGTTGCGTGTCACAAAGCCTGGAGGTCAAGTGGTCATCGTGACATGGTGCCACCGCAATCTACTGGCAGGCGAGGCAACCTTGAAACCGGATGAGGATGCCCTGCTCAAGCGCATCAGTGAGGCATACTACCTCCCTCCGTGGTGTAGCCTTGCTGACTATGAGAAAATCTTCGGTATGTGCCACAAAGCTGTGTCATGTGACCCTTCTCTTGTCCTAAAGACCTTGTCACTGTGACAGTTGCAATACAAAGAGCAGTGCTGTCATCCACGGGCCCCTGCTGATGCTCCTGCAGTGTGCTCGCTGGTGCGCTTTGTGCATTCAGGTGAGGCGTGTACTGTTCAGATGTGTATGTACCTGATTGCCACCCCCATGAGGTATCCCACCAATCAGGATACAATCACAAAGTCAGTGAGCTAGCTAAAATAGTGCATGAGAGCCTGTTTAGCTTTTCCTGACGGTTTTTGGTGTTGATGCAGCGGACAATGGTGTTGAAGACGTCAAAACGGCCGACTGGTCAGATAACGTTTCCCCGTTCTGGGGGGAGGTTGTAGAGTCTGCAGTGACTCCGTCTGGCATCTCTGGGTTGCTCACTGCGGGGTGGGATACTCTGAAGGGTGCTATGGTGATGCCTATGATGCAGTATGGCTACAGCATCGGCCTCATCAAGTTTGTCGCCATTACTGGCACTGTTCCCGCCCCCAAGGATGCTGGGACCAATTCGTAACCTACAGCACGAAATTGCGCGTCTTAGACAGTGACAATCCAGCGCGAGGCTTGCTACATGCATGAGGTTTGCTGCATGCAGTCCAGACCTGCAGTTTGCACACTCGCATTGCGGCGCCCATGGCCAGTAGCTGCACCGCGCATGCGCATGTGCTGGTACCTCGCAACACAGTCAAAAGCACTCAAGTTTGTGCAGCTTACATCAGCAGTGGCTCAACCAGTTTTATGCGTGAGATTGAGAGACGATGTAAAGACCACTTGCACTGCACATGTTCGCCCCACAAAGCAACGCTTTGTCCACAAGCCTATCGAGAAAAACTGTGTATCTTCGTCTGCAAATGCATATTCAAGACCTTCTATAGTGTGGATACAGGACGGGAGATATGCATAAAATCCTCTGTACTGGAGGGCATATTTGGGAGCATACTGGCCTTCTACCAACACTGAAGTACAGTGAGAGCAGGTATCCCGTCCTGGATAGTGATGGTACACTTTAATTAAGTACTGGCAGTATTGATCTAAACTTCAGTTGGCATTTGCAATAGAAATAGGATGCTGCATAGACACGAAAGCATGGGAATAAGTCCCCATCTTGCGAGAAACATCAGCGAACGAAGCGTAACAGTGACCAAAAGTACTGACCCTACTGCACATTAGACTGCCTGCACTGCAGCCTACAAACGATTGAAAGACAGACGAGAAATTGCTGAATACACAGCATGCATCAGGGGCACAGCCACAACTTCAGGAACCCCTTGAAGGGTGAAAATATAACCCTTAAAATAAAGGCACCCATAGGATTTGATAGGCGCATCCTGACTGGTACCCCAGCACACTTGGCACAACCTCGGAAAGGCTCAAGTTTAAGTGTGAACATTACATACACAATGGCGCAGTACACGAAAGTTTACAAGCAACTGACGCGCATGCCCTGGTTGCCGGGAAGGCCCTCCTTGTTGGTTGCCACAGCTGAACTCTGAAGTCACCTGCGGCTACCAGTCTTTCGCATCCCACTGCAGATCCCCTTGCCCCCCCCCCCCCCCGCTCAAGTTTGACACTCCCCTCTGCTTCTTGCTCTCTCCCCCGCCCCACGCGATTCTCTCCCACATACTTCGAACCCCCCCCCCCTCTTGGCACACCTGCATCACTTCCAACAGCCCCCATTCCCGCGCCCCCTGCGGCGACCCTCCCCTCCTTGGTCCAAATGGCTGGCCCGTTTCCCCTCCTGCCGCCGGCACGGTGATGCTCCGGCGTCCTCCTTCCATGGTCCGCTGACACGGTCTGTCCAGGATGTGCCCGGCGGGGGCCGCCTTCGGTGGCTGAGTGGACCACTGCGTTGGGCCGTCTGTTCTGCGTTGTCATGCTTTCGCGTCATGCAGCTAGTCTGTAGGTACTTGGCGCAGTCTGTGTGGCGCTGGATGCTTTTATTCTTGTTGCCGTGGCTAGGTCCGCTCTGTACTCTGTGACATAGTGCTTGCTGTGCGTTTGCTGGTTGGGTTCTCTGCGTTGCCTGCCCCCGATGCTCCTAGGCCGCTGCAACCTACGGGCTCTTGCAACGCGCCATCGTCGATGCAATTTCACAAAGTTTTAGTGTGTATCGATGCAAGAATCGCTTGTGCTGCGAGCATGCACCCCACCAATAAATGTTCCGTCTATCGCCCACCAAGCAGCAGGCTCATGACGCCGCAGCCCGCCCCTGTGAGATGTACGACAAGTACTTGCCGACAGTTGTGCTTCAATAAGCACGCCACACGAATGCGCCACAATTGTGTATTACTATGTCTCACGTGGTACATCTCGAAGGCAGGTTTCAGATGGGGTCACCACCACGTCACAAAGTCGGTCATGCGCATCCATGGGAACCCTGTCCACCAGCTGCTCTAGAAAACTGAGCCCAACCAGCCTTGGTTGTGGCATCCCCTTTTCTTTTGCAAATTGGTCCAATCGAACAAGGAACTTGTCATAATACCCGCCACCTCTGCCCAGCCGCCTACACTGTCTATCAAACCCTAAACCAGGTAGCAGAACCACGTCAGGAATATCCCCAGCGGAGAACATCTCAGTTCGAGCACTGCCATCTGCATGGGTGGCATTAGGTTCCCTAATCCCGAAAGGAGGCACTTCCTGCACGCAATCAAGCGAGTCTAGGTGCAACATCCTCATGTTGCTGTCCCTATCGTCCACTACGGGCACAAAGAGCTTCGCTCCTCTTGTGAGAGCGTCTTCAATGATCATGCTGGTGTCCACCTCACGAAGCTTTCCACATGAGAGGTATGCAACAATCGTTTTGGCAGCCTGGTACTCAGGCATCTGCAGGATAGCTGCGCATATTGCTTTGCTCTGATCTGAAAGCTCTGCGTGAGACTTCTGCTTGAGGATGGCTTTCAGCTCTTTCCGTGTGGCAGCCTTTTCTTCACGGGTTGCCATGGATACGACGCAAAGCTTCCTACAAAAGAGAAACCCTGTTTCCCTGCCTGAAGACATAAAATTAGCTCATGGTATCGGGTCTCAAGTAGTGTCCGCTCAGAACAGGAAACGAACCTGTGACCAACTGAGCTGTTCAGAAGAAGTTGAGACAACTGCAGAGAGGTACGCCTCAGCATCCGCTTGACACGCAGAATAGAAAAGCGGCTCAATGTAATGATTCGGAGACAGTGAAGCCTGGTATCTGTAAGCCGCCGTTTGGTATTCTTGTGTCTGTTCGTCTTCCTTCATTTCCAAAGATTGTGAAGCACCGGGTAGTTCACGCACTCAACAATAGGTTCAACGCACTGACCGGAACAGCCAGCAAAATACCTGTTACACTCCAGTCTATTAGCGTGCGCGTTTCTGCATGTGGCAGAGCTCCATCCTTTGACGTCCTCAACGCCACGCCTTAGTTGTACGCAATTCAGCTAGCCAGGGCAGCTTATAAATGCTGGACCATATCTTTTATCAAACACTATCTATCTCAAAACCGTTGCGAGGCTGGCGTTGCAAGTGTAGTGCCCCGCGATTTGGGAAGAGAGTTTGAATCGTTGCTCACAGCGTACGTATCGCTAACGTGCCTGTCAAGCAGGTAGGAGACACCTGAATTTTGCGCGTGTTCTCAACGGTGTCGTGGTCGCAATGACAGCCGAAGTTCTGCAGCCATCAACAAAGGCAGCACGGCTAGAGGCAGCCTCCACCAACGTCGTCACAGTGCAGCTTGTGAGCCCAGATGGGAATAAAGCAGGTGTCGTACCTCATCCATTTCAGCAGTTCAGTGCATTCTATTGCCGTATCACACGGGTTGGGACGGTGTGTGTGCAGGAACACAATTGCAGCTGCCCCAAGCCACCACCAGGGCACAGCTGCAAACCCTCGTGAACCAGATCCTGAAGAACGAAGAGCCGTTACCATATGCATTTTACATCGATGACGTCGAGCTTGCAGACGAGATTGGGACATGCATGCTTCAGAACAAGGTATCAGTGGAACGAGTGGTTCGAATCCTGTATCAGCCCCAGGCAGTGTTTCGCGTGCGGCCAGTTGCTCGCTGCTCTGCAACGATGGAAGGTTAGTCCATGCCTGCACTATTGTGTGCACCTGCTCATCGTGAAAAAAAAGTAAGAATCCAGCACCCAAGGAGCACATGGCATCATGCTGTATAGTCTGTGCGCTTCAGCCTCGGCTACCGACCTATGCACTTCCTTAATCATGGTGCACATACTCTGCGTGCGACGAGTGCCTGCCTCGGGCACTGGATGAACTTGACTGAAGTCTGCAGCACCGCACCACTGGCTCACGCCTTGCAGGCCACAAGGAAGCTGTGCTTTCTGTGCACTTCAGCCCTGATGGCAAGCACCTCTCCACTGGATCTGGAGACACAACAGTTCGCTTCTGGGACCTTAACACGCAAACCCACTACAAGGAGGGGCGGGCACACCGAGCATGGGTCATGGCATGTTCCTGGTCGCCAGATGCAGCTCTCTTAGCTACAGGGGACAAGGATGGCACCGTATGCATCTGGGAAGCGTCTACGTCAGAATGTTCTGGATCCTGCCGTGGCCACACAAAGTGGATCACATCGATCGCATGGCAGCCTGTCCACCTCGCAGTGCCTTGTCGCCGTTTTGCGACATCATCCAAAGACGGCACTGTGCGAGTGTGGGATTCAGCCAAGCATGCACAGATTCTCTGCATGGCAGGTACTATATATCTACCTCTTGTTGTCCTGCTGCTGCGCTGCACGCTTCACGAGTGAAGAGTTTCCGCTACCTGCTGATGTGGGAAGGGCTCCCACCCAAGCAATGGTGACCTGTAGTGCTAGTTGCATCCAAAAAATCTATCAGTATTTGCCCCAGAAATCATTCATAGAAACGTAGGGCACATTTTTGGGGCTGGAGTTCTGCAGCAGGATCCAGAGGCCCCACAAGGTGCCATGACTGGTGCAAAGCTCTCACCAGCACCACAGACTATGTTCCTGTGTTCCTGTCTAGAATCAGGAAAATTCTGTGCAGGGAACTGTTGACTCGAGAGATTGTGCAGGTCATAGCAACACAGTTAATTCTGTGGTGTGGACAGGGGACAACATGCTCATTTCTGGCTCGAACGATCGGGAGATTAGAGTATGGAATGCTGATACGGGCCGCACCATCCGCGTGCTCACGGGCCATGCCCACTGGGTCAACAAACTCGCTCTGAGCACAGCAACTGTTCTGCGCACTGGTCAGTTTGACCATCGTGGCAAGGGGCCAAGGGAGCCAGAGGCTGCACAACAGGTGCTCACTCCTGCTGCTGACCCTCATGCCAGTCAGAACATTCTTGTTGTCGATTTCAATCGACTCGAGGGCCTGCTTTTCAGAGTACTTTCGCAGGTGTTTTTTTGGGTCTGTCAATCTCTGCTGTTGAGCTTCAGCACAGTGGGTGCAGCACTGTGCCAGGCACTTGATGGATCCTGGCATCAATCTGGTGACAGTGCCCAGGTTCACTTGCTGTGCTTCTTCACTAGTAGATGGGTGTGCTGCCAAACTGAGAGGGATATGTGTTGGATTTCAGGTTGCGAAGGAAAGGTATGACAAGGTTTTGGGTGGCGAGCCTGAGAGGCTGGTGTCTGGCTCTGATGACCACACATTGTTTCTGTGGGTCCCATCGCGAGATAAGAAGCCACTGTGTCGGATGACTGGGCACCAGCAGCTGATCAACGACGTTCAGTTCTCGCCAGATGGGAGATGGTTGCTGTCTGCATCTTTCGACAAGTCTGTGAAGGTTTGGGATGGAGTGTCTGGGAAGTTCTTGGCCACTTTGAGGGGTCACGTAGGTCCTGTGTACCAAATAGGCTGGGCCTCAGATAGCAGAATGTTTGTGAGTGCGAGCAAGGACAGTACAATTAAGGTCTGGGAGCTCAGGACACGCAAGCTGAAAGAAGAGCTACCTGGACATGCTGACGAGGTTTTCGCAGTGGACTGGAGCCCGGATGGAACAACAGTCGCGTCAGGGGGCAAGGACAAGGTTGTGAAGCTGTGGAGACAGTGACGTATGTATCCTGTGTCGCTGAGATATTGTTGGCAGGTTGTCGGTAACATGTTCTGTGTTGGATCCTGTGCGCCAGATCTGGCCAGATCGTTCTGAATGCGGTGCAAGAACTGACCAGTACTCTGGTGATCTCTGTGGAGACACGCATGATGCATCAGAAAGCTGCTCTGCAAGCTGCTCTTCATTTATATTGTGTAGGTTCTGCACAATATAATGTTGTGAAAACCTCTGAAGAGCTCTGCTCGATACGAAAAATGTTGGTGAATAAATTTCACGAAAACAGGTGCAAACATGCGTGCGTGACAGGCAAAGTTCGGCAAGACAGGCGACTGCATGCAATGCACTGCGCACACGCTTCTTGCGGTGGAAAGGTCTGAAAATGAATGGCACTGCGAGCCCGCTTCTGTGTAAACGCTGGCACAGTGGTGAACAGTGAGCCCGTTGTGAACATTTCCCAGCGCTGTTCCATCGCGTGGTGAAAGCTTGACGATTCTGTTTCAGCTGTGACTTATACATACACCTGTACGATCATGGAGGTCGTAGAAGGCGAGCTCGCTGATATTGATGGCTTGAGGATCCGGATGCGTGTGGCACCGCAAGTCGATGCAGCTGCGCCGGCACCGGGGTCGCGACATGCGCCTGAATATAGATGGAAGCACTTCATTGAGGAAAGTGAGTGGCCAAAAGTCGAAGAATCTATGCGAGTCCTAGCCTACGCAAAGAAACTGGCGTCCAAAGGAATGCAGGCTCTAAGAGTGAGTGAGACTGAGCCTGATCACGTCAAACTCGCAGCCTTGTACAAAGAAATTTTACATGCGGCCTCAGCTGAGACGGCAGATCCAGCTGTAGCAAGGGCTCTGTTGAACATCGCTGCTGCATACCCTTCTGCACTATCTAAGTTGGCTGCAAAAAATGCGGAGCAGCACACGAAGTCTCGAATCGACGTTGCTTCCCTCAGTGTGAAGCCCCGGGCTTGTCAGGAAGCCCTCAGGGAGCGCTTACAGGAGCTGAAGGAAGAGACTGCCAGGTACCAGCGCATGCACATGGAGCTTTGTGAGTTGAAGCAGACCAACAAAGAAGTGGAAGCGTCGCTAGAAGGGTACTCCAATCAGCTTGTGACACTGGTTGAAAACCATGTAGCACCGAGCACAATCAAGTCTGCTACAGAGGGGGAATCGGTGAGCGACCATTTACATGACAGCGTGCTGCTCACCTACTGTACATATATGAATTCTCTGAGATGAAGCTTCCTTTGCAGTGTCACGCCGTTGCAATACTCTGCAACAGGGTTCAGAAGACAATTCGGGAATCGCAAGCCGCAAGGCATGATATGGAGGTGTGCTCATCTACGCTGTTGCTCTACCTAGCGGCTGATTCTCCGGCATCTGGCTCTTTAAGCATGACAATCTTCAACTTGCGCTCCCTGTGCTGCAGGAATGGTTCAGGGAAAAGCTAGCCCTGAGGTTCGAGGGCGCAGAAGACCCGATCAGCACAATGAGGTGATGCCAAGGATCAGCTCAAAAATACGCCTGCATGAGAATGATGAAAGGTTGTAAATGCTAGAATCGTGTTCGAGGTGCTGCATATGCGTCAGAGTGAGACAGAATCGTACTATATGTAAACTATACACTCGTGGAGTGTTGTTGGAACACAGAACTGCAGTTCACTCAATCAGAAGCACTGCACCTTGGGGATTGTCTTCACTTATCTTTCCCAACCACTGCTGTTATGTCCGCATCTCGAGCCTCAGAACTCATCCTCCATTGCACATTTCTTCTCAAGTTATTCGCATGAACCATCTCGTTGCATGCGTGGCAGGCGAACAACAGATAGTTCCGAGGTTGAACCTCCCAAGCAAAACGCATGAATAGCAGGCTGTAGACACACAGCGCTCCGGTCATATTTGGGGAGATTGCGTCTGGCGGTTTTTGAGAGTCCGATAAACCGGCCAGAACAAAGCCCCAGTTCATGACAGGTCCCCAGAAATGGGTTGTTTTAGGGCCTACTTCTGAATTCCAGAAGGCTGTGAGCCTTGCCCCCAAGGTAGCGGTCTGTTTTGCCGCCATGTTGCCTGGAATGACGGGAAATGGTTTCGCAGCTGTACGCAAGCCAGATACAACACGAGTCCTAACACCAATAGCTAAGTGAAGTTGCTCTGGTTTTACTGACTTTGCGTGACACAGAAGACTTCAAGCGGAAGTGCACAAACCAGTGTGGAGCGTGGCTAAGAGTGCAGTCAAGGATCAAAAGGGTTGGATAAAAGAAGAAACCAATACACTACAGCAACCTGAGGCCCAGCTCTGTTTCATCTGGCAGAGCAGCTCACGCAGCGCTTCCCACCAATGTGTGCTCTGGGGCACCACTCTGCACACTGCATTGCGCATGCACAAGACTACAAGTGGCTGGCCCATGGCTGTGCATAGTCACTGGAAATCGCGTAACCTGGATTAAACGCCTATGCTACAGTAAGCTGGCAGATCGCTCATTTTATGCATGTAGCACTGTACTGTTCTGATGTACACTTATGATGCTATGGCATCCCTAGTTCCGCCCTGCGTTGCCCATCCACAGGCCTACCTTTGTTCCCACTTGCTTCTGCAAATTTCCGTGTGCCTGTAGCTCTTCTGTTGGCTTCTGGCTGCTGCTTCTTCCTCCGAGCGTCCTCTGCAATGATGCTACCAGCCTTGTCCCGGAAGACAGACATCGCGTGCTTCATCAGCCGCAGTGAAGCTCGGTCAAAGGCACCTGGATTCTTCGCGTACACTACCGCAACCCTCCCAAAGACCGCCCCTGGATGGAAGTCCCACTGCGCAAAACCATAGAGCACCTGCAACATGCTGGCCACACTCACGTGCTCACAGAGACGGCCTGCAATGTGCCCCCCCACGCAGGAAGCGTGGTGTGCGGTGATCAATCATCATTGGACAAGAGCCCCATAGAGTTGCAAGGACCCACAGCTACGTGCATTCACAAAACCTCAACGGTACTGCTGCTAGAGCCACCCCCACATGCACCGTGAGGGTGGCTGCCAGTGCTAACAGCCCCCTGTGACATCCCAGACATGTACAACACAGCGCACGATCACTTCAGCAAGTGGATATTGTTTCAAGACAAGGCAAGAACCGCTTCACTTGACTGCGGCTTCACAAGGCAAGGACCGCTGCACATTTCTGCCGCGGATGTGCTTCTCCTCAATGGTGGTGGTGGGCGGCACACCTGTGCCATCTCCACTGGGCCATACTCCCGATACCGATTGTTCACATGCCATGCAATCGAGTCCAGCATGAGGAGCCCTGGATCATACTCCATCGCCACAAAAGAATACATCATGTTAGCCATGTCCACAGCATTGCACTCCTCCACCTGCATGACGTACGCGCGGCCTCAGTTCCGCTGCAGCGCTGTGACCACTCAAGCAGGCACGCCACCCTGCTGCTAATTGCATGTGGTGCAGCTTCACATTCTTGTCGCTGGCAGAGTTGACACAAACACGGAGGTCTGGGGCAGAATAGCAGAGCAGAGCGCATCGGCATGCTGTCGCACACTGTTGCTGATCACAGTGATGCAAAGGGAGCGCGCCCACGCACCCGTTCCCGCACGAAAACACAGATAAGGCCCCGGAACTCTGGTAAGGACGGCTGAATACCGAGCCTGCCAAACATCCAAAGAATACAAGCGAGTGCCCGGGGTTCAAGGGTGCCGTCCCGCATGTGCACGCATGCCAGCGCCTCGATCTCCTGCACAAGCTGCGCCACTGCGGTCGCAACTTGAATGTCGTTGTGGGAGTCCCCAGTGCGGCTGCCATTATCTGCTGCTGCGGCGGCAGCGGCGGGGGGCACCGAAGCTGGCGAGGGGAAGGGCACGCGATGCTTGCCAAGTACAGTGGCCATTTGCGCGATATCAATGACTGTGTAATTGTTGTCCCTCAGCTGCCCCAGAATGAAATTGTAGCAGATGTGCGTGTCGCTGCGGCGCACCATGCGGCGCTTGTTCAGGGCCGTTAGCACCTGCAGCACCTGCACCACATCCCACCCTGATGAATGCGACAGCCTACCTCTGTCTGGCGCAGTAGCACTGGGCGCGCCTGGACATCGTGCATGCATGCATTCATGTAGTAGCGGCATGTGTTGGCGTGGCGCCCCGCGGACAATGCTGTGGCAGTGCACATCAACATCAACAAGCAGATCAACATGAACGCACAGTGCTTTGTGCCCGTGAACACTGCTGAGCACCTGCATGCTTGCTGTGCCGCATCGCAGATCTCGAGGGCACGTGCTCGTGGCCGTCGGTGTGATGGAGCTAGTCACCGTGACATACAGATACTACTACTGATTTGTTGGGAGTATTGCATGGCTGACAGGTAGTACAATCCCGGCGGGCCAGAAGACGACTGGCACCGCCGGTACCCAAACCCCCCCCCACCCGATCACGCCCACCAGGAGACAAGTTGGCAATCACAGCCAACTGCTATATCTGCAAACCAGGATTCTGGCGAGGGTGAACAAGCCTGGCCACGCACCTGTTGCATGCTGATCTCCTTGTGGCGGATGCAGTCCACGAGGGCCTCGCGCGAGGCCTTCATGCTGCGGCCCACCAGGTCCTTCGACAGCGGCCACTCCGCGAGGCCCGTGCATGCGGTGGCCAGCTGCTTGGAGTTCATGAATGCCGCCTCTGCCACGTAGCGCTGGACGATATGCAGCGGGAACACTCCGCTTGTGCGGAACTGCATAGCCACACACACAAAATCTGTGCTGTATGCAGCAATCTGTGAGTTGCTCATCTGGATACCTTCTGTTCGGCGACTTGCAAATCATGGGCCGCAAACAAGACTCATGAACGGCAGTGCTACTCCTAGTGCTCGTTGATGAGGTGAAGCCGCAGGGGAGGCGTCAATGGGTGCCCTGTCCTTGGACAATTAGACATGCACTTGGACAATTCTTGGCCTAATATCAGCAGGCAGACTGTTGTTGGGGTGCATCACCACAGCCGCAAGTACGCAGCCAGAAATTTGAGGCAAGTCACAGGACGGCGAAATGTGTATTTCTTTGCACCACAGTGCGGTGTGCAGTGTTCGACAGCGCATGCATGGTGGGTAGCATGCTCAGCGCTGGCTGCATGAGCAACATGCTATGCTCAAAAATGGAATTTAAACACTCTGCAGTTCTGTTCGCCTAGTTGGAAGGGAGGTGTGTGGTGTGGGCTGGAGGAAGTGGTAGCCCCACATCGCAGGGGGGCTCAGAGAGTGGGGGACGGCACACCTTGAGCCTGCCTAGCGCAAATATGAGGTTGGAGAGGTGTGCAGCCCGCAGTGTCTTCGTCCCCCCCATGATCACCGGCATCACCTTGTGTGCAAATGACCTGCATGCATTACCAGTTGCTCATGCATTCACTGCAGTGCTGTGTGTGAGCAAGGCGGCCCTTGAACAGCAAGAGGAGTTCCGACGCAAGTGCAGGAGACGCATAATACAAATCACAACCCGTGGTCCAGATGTGTGTCACATCCACAGTCCTTGGGGTGGCTCTGAACGCTCCATTGACACGCTACAGCAACCACAGGTGGAAATACGGCTACCGAAAGAAAAAGCTGCCTGTATAACCCTTCATCCAGTTGTATGCACGATACCGAGGCCATATGCATGTGCATAAGTGCATTATTACATGTGCGCAAGTGGGCAAGGAAGAGGAGGAGGCACACAGCGCACGAGGGGATCGCAGCATCGCAACAGCCCACAGTATGCTGCAGAGGAGGAAGGGCTTGCGCTTGAACTGGTCCAGGTTCTCTGTGATCTGATCCTGGATGGCCTGCATGCATCTGAAGGGGTCACAACCAGGCCATACCCCGCTTGGTCTCGCCGCTGCTGGCCACCTCTCACTGACTCACTGAGCCACATTCAGCTGCGGGCCATGCAGGTGCTCCTGGTGGCACATCCAGACGGAACAACATCATCACATTATTCCAATGGCAAGCATGTTGAATTACACGAGAGGTGGGCACCCACCCGGAGTATGGTCTCGTCTCGATAGTTGAGTTTGGCAAACGCGCCCATCACCGCAGCAAGAGAGTTCGGCGAGAACTGACCGCAGCAGCCCTGCAGCTCGGTCCCCAGCAGCTTCAGTAGGTGCTGGGGCACGTATTCCTGCTGCGCTAGGCCCCAGAGCAGCAGCGAGGAGCCCTGAGAGGAGTACTCTGGAAAGTTTGAGATAGCGTGCTGCTCAAACGCTTCCAGGGCACCGTGGTCCGTGCTGTGCTTGACCTTGGCGAGTGCCCAGCACAGGTTAGCGACTCCTTGCGACGTGAAGGAGTCTAATCTAGCGACGCTCTCTGTTACTATTGCGTCCAGTAGTGGCATTCGGAGCTGCATGCGTGCACATGCCCAAGCCACGTTCGACAACCCCTGTAGCAATATAAATCTCACACTCCATTCAAGGAAATGATTGATGCTTGAATATTTAGTACATCTAGACAGCATCTGACTTGTAGCTCGGGGTCGTGGCATTGTGGTTCGTCATTGATATCGCAGTTTGGCCAAGAGTGCTGGGAAAGATTTTCGTGACGGTGCTGTTGTGCCATTAAAGTGAAGTGGTGGTTTTGGCGATTTGGGTTCATGCCTTTTAACTGCCTTTCCAGTTTGTTAAGGTGATAGTTGAATATTGCCTGATTCAGCTAAGACTTTGGTGGTCAGCATCCTGGGAACTAGACATGTTTGCACAACAGTAGAGTGGGGCACCTGGGGTGACAGATCAACGAGGAGTAGCGCAAGACGATCGCAGATACGGTGGACGAGACTAGTGCCGGGGTTGATGTTGAGTTTCCCAAAGCTCCACATGATGTTAACCAGCTGTAGGGCGTCAAAGTCGTCCACGTAAGCTTCCACAGCCCGGGTGAGCTTCGTCATCACACTGCAATACTTCAGACGATGAAAAGAAGGTGCTTCAGGTGTTCTAGGTGCATATGCATCTGCGCTACTACAACAACACTGTAAGCAGAGACACTGTGCTTTGCGAAAGGCCCAGCATCAGCCATGACACGCCATAGAATCAGACATCGTGGAACAATAGGACCACCAAAGGTACAAATTGTGCGTGCCTGGAGCTGTGCAGTGCATCTAGACTCAGGGCATGCGCACCTGCCAGGAACGAACTGCAAGTAAGCCATGCTCCACAAGCACGACACCAGGCATTGCGCTGTGAACTGGTACATTCCAGCATCCATAATGGCAACTACATCCTTCATCAATGGATCTTCGTGCAGCTTGAGCAGTTCGCTACGTGGCAAAACCTTTGCAAGCCAGGCCATGCTCTTCAGGCACCGTGCCGCACTCCGTGCACGGCGGTCGGAGATAGCGAGCTCCTGTCGAAGAGGGTCTAGGTCACTGAGCGCAGAGGGCACACTGAACGTCTCTTGCTCTGGCGGGTCCAAGTCCATGTTGTATGACTCCTCATCATCACGATTGACGGTCTCATCCCGGTCACAGGAAGCATCTGGGCCTGTGAAGTCATCACAAATGCTGTCAAAAATCTCAAACTGCTCGATGTCCTCAGGGGGGTCTGCTATACAGGCTCCACTGTCAACACTGGACAATGGCCCTCGACTGAAGGGCTGCAGCCCCAGACCAGTCATCTCCCCGGTACCTGCCGAACACGACAGCCTTCTGGCATCTTGTAAAATACAAATGCTGCTTGCTGTCAGCTTCGATGCGTTGTGGTGCGCAGACCGGCGTCCTGCAGCAGCCATTGAACTTGAGGCCGAGACAAGGCAGATTCACCAACGTTTACGGTGCATGATGGCACAAGTTGGAGCATTGACACGTTTCCTGAGTACTACAATTTCGCCCTACAGACACAGCTGCTCGGAACTGCAGAAGTCGAAGCACCGAACACACCACACTGCAAGGATGCTGGATTGCGATCAGCGCAGGCGCGGTCTCTGGATGAGCGCAGCACCGCACTCATCCCATACACACTCAAAACAAGGACACCCTCCTGTTGTTCAAGCTATGTGCTCTCTGGTTCTTTGCAGACATCCAGTCCCAAGCACCCAAACACACGTGGTGTTGGAAGCAAAACAGATCTGCAAAGAACTCGCAGCCAGGATGCGAGGGTGAAAAATGGATACTCATTGCATAAATTTCATCTGCAGTTGGAAACGTAGCAGCTGTCCGCATGACACAGCATCCGCCGTATCTCCGTACTGTAGTTGGTGCTCCCTCACTTCTCGCGATGTCTCACAAGCTTAACCTAAACGTTAACGTTTAGGTTAACGCTCATAGCGCCGGCTCCGAACATATCTAAGGGCTAGGAAGTAGAGTACACCTCTGTTCCTTGTTTGCGAGGTGTCAGAGTTCATGCCTTGCGCGAATCACACCTCACATGAGAGTACAGGCGACTGTGGGCATCCCCACATGTGGGGATCTCATCTACATGCATGTTGAGTCTTATCTTAGACTGTGGGAAGTATATGCCGGTGAAAATGCGTCTCTGGTACGGTAGCTACGAGGAGCCTTCAGGTTGGACATCTCACATACTCAGCTGCACAGCACAGTTCATCAAGCCTCCACCTAGGACGTGAGGTCGACAGGATGGACTGGGAGGATCAAATCTGCCCTGTATGCAACGTGGGCGTCTTGGAGCCAGTCGGAGACGCTGCAGGACATCTTGTGTGCACGTTGTGCTCTGCCCAGTCTCAGGTGGGGCCCTAATTGTAGTACACAACTGATCAGCTCATTGAATCACAGCAGTCACTCTTATGGCTGCGTAGGACGCAGTTATGGAGTCTATGGAGGAGCGTGAGGGCATGGGAGAGCTGCTTCATCACAGGGTCAGCACCGGTCCCAAGGAGAGAGCGCCCATGACAGAGCTCAGAACATTCAATGCTTCAGAAGAAACTCTTGTGTATGTCAAATGCTTCCAGAGCCTGTTGCAAGACCAGGCCAAGGTGGTGAACTCGTGGTTCGAGTGCAAGGGTTACGATGACGTATTGAAGCAAGTGTGGAAGCTGGTACTGGTTTACTGCAAGCTGATGGATAACAAGGCAGTATACAAGTGAGATCCTTATGCGACATGCATTGACTGCATTGGGCACCCGCATATCACCGATATAGATCTGTTGTTGCACTGGTGTGCCTGCAAAGTTCCTGTTGAACTTCTGCTGAAAATCTAGTACAAGTTCTGGGTGACCCTTTTGTGAATTCCGAAAATTTTTCACAAAAAGCCTGTTTCAATGAATCTGAAGCTGCGCATCAAGGTCCAAATAGCACTGTGAGGCACCTTCAGCAGAGTATAGTTTATATGAGTGTCCAGTGCAGTTATTGCTGTGATAGAATGGCTCAGCAGCACCGTCATTGCAGCTATTGCCCTAGAAACTACGAGATGGTGGTGCAGAGTGATTAACCGTACACTCATGAGCGATCAAACGGATTCAAGTGACAGCGAGATGGATGGCAGTGATCATGAAGGTGAAGAGCGGCGGACCAATTACGACAAGGCCCTCAGGAAGCAAGTTCAGAACCATTTGAACCAGGGGCAGCGCCTTGTTGGCCATCTGCGAGCGGTGTGCACTTGCCTCCT
The DNA here is from genome assembly GCA_032359135.1 of Ulvella scutata. Classification (NCBI taxonomy): domain Eukaryota; kingdom Viridiplantae; phylum Chlorophyta; class Ulvophyceae; order Ulvales; family Ulvellaceae; genus Ulvella; species Ulvella scutata. The sequence continues at coordinate 89,098 of JAUMHD010011093.1, forward strand.
GAGATCATACTGTCTGCACCAGTTGTCAGAAAGGGTCTTTGGCACTTGAAGTCCACAACTCTAGCACATTGGCTCTGCGCTTTGTCAGCTTTGTGGCAGCACTAGGCCGGTGCTGAAGGGGCACTGTAGATTTCTTTTTCTGTGTATGTACTTGTTTCTGTATGTGTTTGTGAATGCTGCAGTTTATGTCCTATGGATGCGGAGCTCTCCAGCAGTATGCTGCATGTCACACATGAAATTACGTGGCACTCATATTCTCAGTACTTCCCACCCTGTGAACCCAGCCTGGTCACTGCATCAGAACTTTACCTCGAGGGTGTTGCAGTTCGACTGTGGGGGCCGTTGTGCAGAGGTTGCCGTTGTCGATGACCCTTGTTTGCCATTTGCTGACAGCGTGGACGCTTAAGCTGCCCCTCTGGGCGAGTGATCTCACAGAAGCGGCCCTCTCTGGCACACTTCCGTTCCTGGGAGCAGCTCACGCCTATGGTAGCAAGCTGGAGGGCTTTAAGTATGCCATTCGTGCCATACGAGATCCAACCCTGTACAGCATCAACCTGGTTATGGCAAAGGCTCAGACTTTTGCTGCCTCTGTCAAGATGGTTGTCCCAGAGCTCAACCTCGGTGAGGCATCTCCTTGCATCCCTGAACGGCCTCCTCGTGTACACCTGGTCCCATGAAGAGGATGCTTCCGATCTCTGAGAACATGTGAACTCTGATGCTGCCAACAACAGTTTCTGTCATGTTGCCTTCACTGCAACTGACAGTTGCATCATGTGGCTGCATGTGTGCGTGTGTCTTTAAACATTCAAGTGGAACTCTCTTTGTATTAGATGACAGCCCACCTCAAAGCACAGCATCGCGCAAATGAGTCGCTGGTCAGCCCCCGTGGTGGAGGAAGGTGCAATACATGCAGGTGCATTTGTACACCGCCACTGCGCGTGTTTAGGCCTGCCGCACAGTGTTGCCACAGCAGCAACACATGTAGCTCTTGCTCGTGTGTACTCCAACAGGCGGAGAGCCCACACTGGCAAAACATATGGAGGAGTGCGGCTCGTAAAGAGCAGTGCTGTGCCTTTCTCCCTGCAGTCGATTCAGAAAGCTCCTGTTTTTCTTCCAATTCTGCTGGTATGCAAGCATGCTCTGAAGTGTGCTGCTGTGCATGAGGTGCGGTCTGGGCTACTCAAAACACACTTGCACCCATAGCATAGGATGGCTAGCGGACTGGCACAGCCATCTTGGGTTGCGGTGACCCAATTTCTAAGACTGGTAGTCAACAGTAGCCAGTGGAAGCTGCAACTGCCAGAGGATCGTGTTACCACTTTGAACTTGAACAAATAGGATGCCTAAATTGCTGTTAGTCAAGGGAATGTTGTGCTGGAATAGAATTTCCACCCCAAAGTCGAGGTAGTGATGGGAGTAGCATCTTTGACCAGGTTCGCTGATAGCCAGGTGAAGGGGTTGTGGTTGCAGGCAGGGCCTGGAAGGGCAGACTCACTTTGTGGAGAAGAACGTCACGACGGCCACAAGGTGATGGGCTGCTCAGCATCCTCCTGGCGGATGGATATGAAGGAATGGGTGATGCAGTGGCAGTCAGTGCTGCAACTACAGCACCTGAGCTGGCCAGAACGGTGCCGCGTAGCCGCTCAGGGGAGCATGAAGGACGTACTCGATTTCACACGAGTGCAGATTCTGGATGATCCTGAGCCGCCCGCTGCTTTTAAGACGTTGCATGAGCACCTGAAAGCAGTACGAGAAGACGGACATGGACGAGCAGAGGAAGGGCCAGCGTCTGGGTGCAGCACGATAGATGGTGATGCAGGCACAGCAAGTGGTCAAAGACAAGGCGATGGCATGCATGGCCACAGGGAGGAGCAGGCTCCGCAGCTGAAAGCCTCAGAGACTAGTAAAAATATGCTGGAGACAGATGCTGCTGTTGTTGATAGTAAACTAGATTCATTCCCAGTTCTGGTAGAAGATTGTAGTGCTTTTGATTTTTCGGGGCAGGTGTTTCTGCAGTTAATGAGGGTGGTGGCACAAGAGATGGGGATTCGTGTGTCCTCGTTAGATAAGATTCTGGTCGAGTTTGAGCACAGTTGTACCATAGCGTAACAAACTGAACCCTAGTGCCAGTGACGCAAAGACACAGCTTTGTCACATGTGATTGGGGCATGTGCGAAATCTAGTCCCTGAAGTGTGACAGGAAAAGAGCATTCTGACAGCAGAAGACATCGTATGCATCTACCACACACACGATCCATGCCCAGAATGGTGAAGGGAGCCTGTGCTGTCACCTCTTCAGTTCATTACATGCTGTAGATCTGCAAGACTTGTAGCCAACCAGCAGTGTTGGTGAGCATTGTTTGCTGACACTGTGCATGGTCTCAGGGCTACAGTCCCTGGGTGCGTACAACGTGCTGCATATATCAAGAGAAGTACGAAGCCCATACATTGAGTTACGAGCATAAGTTCCCATCCTCCTTCTCCACCTGCGAATGCATATCACTGGGGGTTGGGTGACACACATGTGCACATCACCCAGCCCCCTGACAAATCCCCCTCACCCCTGGGAACAACTTGAGGTAGGCCCGAAGGGTGGACTAGATTGATCAGCACGTGATAGTATTGTGTTAGCAGGTACCTGTTTTGACTGATGCGCTGTGCACTCCCTCACCGCTTGTATACGTAACAGCTGCAGTGACAGAATTGCCCAGAACACATGCTAAACATTCCAGGTGCCATCTCTGCCTTCCATTGAATATATGCCAAGAAATTCCCTCCCTGTATTCTGGCATCGGGGTTCTTGCCCTTCTGCAGCTCGCCCAAACAATGTGCAGTTTTGGCGCATGTTGTTTTTTGGAAATGAAAGGGCGCTCGAGCAGGTTTTCTCATACGCGTCTGCGCAGGTAGGAGCCTGCAACAACAATGACACAAAAGGATCATGCAGCTGGGATTCAGTAGTAGCGCAGCTAGTGCGGAGACCTTGGTTCGGTCACGCCACGACTGTCGGTCTTGTTCCCACAGCATTCCCTTGTATCCACCTCACTGTCAACCCTGAAAACGCTGGCAGACACATTCTCCATCTTCGTTTGTAACCGTGTTCTCCGTTTCTATTGAAGCCTGTCGCTTCGAATGGTGCTTGTGTCGACGAAGATGTGAAACACCCTGTTCTCCGCCAAACAGTGACAGGCACCGATGACTGAAAACCAGGGACACGTTCCTGCTATGCCGCGGCGCATCAGGCCTGTGCGAACCGGGGGCTCCGCTGCCCACAAGCTGTTGGAAGACGTGTGCTTTTTCCTCATCCCGAACATCTGATGTCCTTCTTGCCTCATTCCGTCTTACAGATCTTCGTTATATCCCTCGCCTTTATTTAACTTGTAATTTGTGGCAGCGAGGCCCCTCTGGCACCATCAAGCTTGAACCAAGTTGTGCAACGGCTGTTCGTGGCAGAGCTTGCGAGCGCAGCGAAGGGCAGTTGCTTCCCCCCTGACGTGCACGTTTTCGATATGATGCGTACTAGATGTTTCCTCGCTGCTTGTTCGTTTCACATATGTTTGATCTGAGAGATAATGTCGCGGTTGCCAGGTGCAACCGCTTTTGTATATTGCACAGCAAAGCGTGCACAACACGCATGCTGTCATACGCATATGCAGCAAACGACTCTGTGTCCATTGCCTGACACTTTCAATTGGATTCTTGCCTGTTAATGCGACAGTTTCACTGCAGGAGTTGGAGCAGCTTTGTGTGTCACCAAAGACGCCCCTCCTGCAAACACGTATTGTAGATAACGCATGGGTCTGTGGTGCGTCCTTAGACTTTTGTCCGCTTGTGATCGACATCTGCGCTGCATCTTTCATGCAACGCTGACGTTGACAAGACGATGATGCACTCGATGAGGCCGGGCTCAGTGACAATCGCATCAGAGAAGCTGTATAGTGTCTGTGGTCATTATTTGAAGATAATGCTGCAGGCGACAATCGAGCAGGCCAACTTGGTCTGCAGCCAAGAGGGCCAATCATGAATCCAGCTCCAATCAAGGGCGCGGTGAGATGGGCGAGCGTCGCCCTGTCCGCAAACCACAGCATTGCTATCGCTGCAGATGGAAAGGTGTATTGCTGGGGGCTGAACAACCAGGGGCAACTGGGCAGAGGGCATGCAAGTGACAATGTTGCAGACCCAGAGCCTGTCCTGTCAACCTTCGAGCTCGACGAGCTCTCTGTAGTCGCCGTAGGAGCAGGCACAAACCACTCCATCGTAGCAGCTGGGGATGCTCTGTTCGTGTGGGGAAACAACCAGTACGGTCAGCTCGGCTGTGGTGAGGTTCATGACAAACCCGTCACTTCACCCATGATGCTCCGGTGGCTAGAAAACGTCACCGTCACGCAGCTCACTTGTGGCAATAATCACTCTATTGTTGTCACAAATCAGAGCACTGTTTATGCTTGGGGATGCAACGAGAGAGGACAATTAGGGTTGGGAGACCAGAAGCTCCGCTCCAGGCCTGTAAGGGTAGACAGGCTCTGGGGAATTCCCATAGTCAATGTTGCAGCAGGTGGGGAGCACTCTCTCGCTGTGACGACCAACGGAATGCTGTTCACATGGGGTTCGAATAACCATGGACAGCTGGGGCACCCTTACAATGTGGAGGAGGCTGAAGAGGTTCACAAAAGGTTTGGCTCTGCCTGTTCGATTCAGAGTTCTCTACGGGACTGTAAGCTAGCATGCGACTTGTGTGAGAATATGACCGGCTTCAGAAACCTGTACGGGGTTGTTGACAAGCACACCACATTACATTCGATGCTGTAAGAATGTGAACAGCTCACGATAGTGGCCTTCCTGTGGCTGTACTTGATGAAGCTTGCTTGCAAGCCCGGACACAGCTGAGTGTGATCACTGCAAATCAGATCTGCGTTCTGCCTGCAGGCGCTCAGCATCTGTCCGAGCACATGCCCGTGCAAAGCTCAACCAGCGGTTTATGAACAACCTTGTTGAAATGGGCTTCCCAAAAGCAAAGGCGGAGCTTGCTCTTCTGGAAACTGGTAATAGCAACGTTGAGGTGGCCATTGAATGGCTGCTGCAGGTAATGCTCCCCCTTTGATGCACTGCCGAATCATTGTGGGTGTCATCTGCATGATTGTATCAGCCAAACTGCTTCGATTCAGCACAATACTAGAGTGATGTGGTGTGAGGCGCTTGTGTTGACAGACTGCACCATCCCCTGGCTGTTTTGCTGAGGGACGAGGTGGGACAAAGAGGGCTGTTGGTATGTCAAGAGAACTCCTTGAACTCTGAGTACAGCACGATCAGGCCTGATTCTCACCTGCAGGCAGCAAACAACAAGGAGAAAGAGTCCCAAGCTGCCAAAGAGTGGGATATGATCGATGGCGGTACAGCTGCTAGCACAACCGCCACCACCGCTGGCACCATGGGGGTGGCATCAGAAGACCTACACATGTCAGCTGTGCCTAAGCGCGTGGTGCAGCTTGCTGATATTATTGCGGTGTGATTACATACTCTGACTGTTAGCACCGGGATGTCCAAGCAGCGGTCGTGCTTTCAGGGTGCAAAGTATCTGTGTGTCTGCCGCCTCCACCATGACGTGTGTAAGGGTGTATCTGCATGCTGTGCTGATAGCTCAGGTACTGAATAGTTGTAGATCATACGCAGCAGGCATACTGTTTCAGACTTTTGCCAATCTGTAGGTGGCGGCTGGCACAAACCACACCGTCGTGACGTGCACTCGGGGAGTCTACACCTTTGGCAGCAACGATCATGGGCAGCTTGGACTCGGCAGCCTGCAAGATGCACCTGTTCCTGTGCGTGTGAAGCATCTCGCAACCAACCGCGACAGAATAGTTCAGGTGGCGGCTGGCCTTGCCCACACGCTCTTCATATCTGAGAGCAATCGCGTCTATGCAGCAGGGCTGTGCGATCTGGGGCAGTTCAAGCCTGCAGCAACTCCTTCTCCCCTAGCCGGGACATCAGGAAACTCGGGATCAATGGGCGGCAGCGTCGTCGCTGGCACTGCGTCCACTCAGCCAGGTGCCTGCTGTAATCCCTCTCCTGTATACCCTTGCGTTGCACATCCTTTGCACAGTGATGATGCATGTCTTTTTGGCCGCGGGATCATGCGCAGCACCTCCAGGAAGCAAGTTACAAGCTTTGCGTTGTAAAGGTACTCCAGGAACACCTGTGGCCACATCTGGACTTGGTGGAAGCTTCCATGCAGTGCCCGTGCGAGTGTCTCTGCCGTTCATGACAGGAGCATCTGACAGCACTGCACCCAAGCCCATTCTTCACGAGGCTAAGGCTGGTGGGCATGCAAGCGTATTTCTCATCCGTGCCCCTGACGAACCTGTGCGCTCCAGCATCTGCACAACTGCATCACATGTGTAGCGGCCACATGCTTGCTGCCATTTGCTGGGCGACATATGAATCCCCTGTGGTGTGCACTGTAGGTGTATGTTGTGCGTTACTTTGTAGCAGATCACATGTGCACATCATGAGTGTCTCATGTGCAGGTGCAAGAGCCCCCTATATCTCTGATCGACCACCTGGAGAGCATCCTCGAGCATGCTGAGAGCGAGGTCCACTCTGCGGTGGAAAAGGGATTGATCGAAACTGCGAAGCCATCATGTTTCAAGCACATGCGTGCATGCATTGGCATGGTATACTCGAATGCAACTGCGCTTTGTGCGGCGTTCGGGCTTCCCACAACGTCAAACTACGCCAAGAAGCTTGATGACATCACCACACGGACGCTGAACCTGTACAATTCGGACAATGTACCACGAATTATAGAGGAGATAGGCCGGAAGCATGCGCCATGGTTGAATAAGTTGCAGCAACGCATGGGGGTGCGAACATTTCTTGTACAGTGTTGATGGGCACCTCAGTCGCACAGTTTGCGGCTCGGTCAAGAACGGGCAATGGCTGCTGGACCAAGGAAAAGGAGAACACATATTGTTTGTCATCTCGCAGCTTCATAACAGCTGCTGTAGGAGACAGAACTGCAGCCTGCATTGCGTATTGTGTCCCGTGAAAGTCTCGTGAAGTTGTGTTGTGCACTCGAGCGAAACTTCAGATGTGATATGCAGGATTGGCATAATGAGATCAAGGAAGACATGAAGAAGGCCTTTGTGAAGATTGTGGAGGACATCCAGGCTCATGTCAAGCAGCTGGCAATTAGTGAGAGAGCCATGCTTCTTCTGGTGTGGCCCTGCTTTGGTTCACAACAGATGCTCGTGCAGTGGTACACCACACAGCATGATTCTCAGATTCTCAGAATGCTGGTAGCTTTTCTTCGGAATCGAGAAACTTGGTTGAAACTTGGACCTACAACTGTGTATGGTATAAGAAACTTAGGCTCCCGTTGTCTCCAGTGCAGCAATGTGACGGAAAACTTCTTGCTGTGTGGTGTGCCAATGCTTGCACGTTTTCTCGCATACATGTGTTTACAGAGATGCATCATGCGTTGGAGAAACCCAGTGACTCACGCTGTTGTGGTGCAGTTCTCCGCGCAGCATCCCTGTCTGGCGGAGCACGCGTTTGCACAGGTGGTGCTGCCAAAGCTGTGCCACTCTGTGCTGTCTGCAGCATCGATCTCACAGCAGCTGCTTGTGCGCTGGTGGTCGACGTACCCGAAAGACATTCTCGCAGAGCGTGTGGTTAGGCCTCTGCAGAGTTACATTACTGTGGAGTTACAGGCTACCAAGAAGCTCACCTTGGCTGTCATGAACTCCATCAAGGTGCCTCCCCGCCCGTTACACATCGTCATTGCAATGCCCCTCCATTTCTATGCCTTCTGCGCCACTATTGACTGTGTTTCATGGTTCCTATGACGTGTGAAGCTAAGCTGGCAATACAGTAGTATGTGCCACTGACACTGCACTAACAGGCATGTTGTTAACGGCTGCGAAGGGCCAAGCATTGCTTCGCATGACAACGTTGTGATTATGAAAACAGCAAGCTTGTGGTTGCAGGTGCTTGCCAAGGTTGAAGAGGCAAGCATGGTGCACCTGCTGCTCCCTCCTGAAGTCTTTTACAACCAGCTCATCAGTGACAAGATGGACATGCAAGACCACTACCTCGCATGGCGCCAGAGCCATAACAATGACCACCGCTCGCCTGCGGGCATGGGCCCCTTCTCGTTCTGCTCATTCCCCTTCCTCCTCAATGCGAAAGCAAAGACGCGCCTGCTACAGGCACGCATCCTTTCCGCCAAGGGAACTAAGTAAGTCAGCTGCCACGTCGCTGCTTTGCACAGGATAATCGAAGTGTGTGAACTTGGTCCTGCGTAGTGACGATCCTTGGAATACAGGTAGAGGCAAAAATGCAAATGGAGCAAACAGTGGCGGAGGCGCGCTTGGAGCAGGTGTACCAGCACTACAAGAAGTCACGCGCACAGCTAGAAAGCGAGCTTGTTGCGCTGACCTCAAAGGACCGCCTCCGTATTGAACTCCTCAAACAGGTGTGTGCTTGTGTTCAACCCTGCATTATCGCTTTGGTGTACAGCGCCTGACGCACTTGCATTATGCTCTCTTAGCAGCGAACGAAGACGGAGGGTTTCTGAATAGCTGTGATGATCGTCGTCCGAAGCAACTTGTGGTGCTTGTGTTTGCCTCACCATGCCTGCATGCAATAGGAGAACGAAGAAAAGAAGGAGCGGAAGGAGCGAAGCCCTGGTGGCGGAGTTGGCCGATTTGTGGGCTGGTTCAGGGGCCGCTCAGCACGTGGCAGCACATCTGCAAATGGTGGTGGGGCTGCGGGGAATCCGGCAAACTCGCGACCTGGGTCGTCCCCAGGGTTGGGGGGCCCTGCCCACAGCCTGTCGTTGTCCATAGGTGGCTCCACATCGTCTGGGGGCAATGGGAGCTCACATGGGGAGCCTGCCACTGAAGCAGAGCGGCGCATGGCTGCGCGTGAGATCTCCGCCGACAACTTGAGTCTTCCAAGAGCAGCGTCGCTGCAGTTACCAGCACCTGTAAACTGTCAGGTGTGCAATCATGGCTCTGCTTAATGTGCACCTTCCTGTGGCTCTGCTTGGGTTTGCTTCTGTTGGGGGTTGCGTGCCACATGATGCCCACCTGCAGTTCCGGGACCGGCACCCAGACATGTGCGTGGTAAGGGTGAGGCGCAACCATCTGGTGGAGGACGCTATGGATGAGATCTCGCGGCAACTGAAGAAGGATCTCTTCAAACCGCTTCGTGTGCACTTCATCGGAGAGGAAGGCATCGATGCTGGCGGTGTGAAGAAGGAGTTCTTCCAGCTGCTGGTCACCGAGCTGCTTTGCCCTGACTATGGAATGCTCGTGCGTGTCCGCCCCATGCAGTTCATTTCTGTGATATCCTTGCGAGAGAGGTTGTGTCTGTACCAGTGTCACTGCCTGAGTGTTTGTTGCTTCTGCTGCCTGTTCGCCATTTACTGGTTGCGGATGCAGACTTTCCATGCTGAGTCAAGGACGTATTGGTTCAACCACTGGTCGAGCGCCCATGCACTGCCTGAAGGCGACGGTGAACAGAGCCTCACAGACTACCGCCTCCTGGGTGTTGTGCTGGGGCTGGCTATCTACAACAATGTGCTGCTGGACTTCCCGCTGCCCATTGCGTTGTACCGCAAGATCTGCGGCCATGAGGTGGGGCTCTCAGACCTTGAGGACTTCCAGCCCACCATCGGCAAGTACGCTCCTGTCCCCGTCCGTGGCGCCCTTTTCCCACCAACATATCTTGTCTCCTGACGCTGTGCTTGTCCAGGATGCAAGATGCAATAGAATGGATTGGATGCATTACTTCCATGTCTCCTTGCATACATGCGTTGCTTCTTGGCTTCGCTCGTACGTGTTGCGTTGCGGATATTGTTTATCTCTGAACCTGGTGACGCTTGTCTCCAGGGGACCAACAGTTGGCTAGCTGGGGGCTGTAGTTCTGGAAGCGTGGCCGTCAGGTTCCCTCACCGTGCCACCAGCACACCAATGCCACTCGCGAATCGTGCATGCATCACCATTGCCCCCAGCACACCAATGAAAATCTTGTCACCCATTGCTGCAGATCATTGAGGCAGCTGCTGGAGTACACTGGCCCAGGCACCGTGAAGGACACGTTCTGCCAGGTGTTTGCAATCGACGAGGAGGCTGCGGGCGAGCACCGCACTGTGGAGCTGTGCTCAGGCGGCAGCGAGATCGACGTCACCGAGGAGAACCGCCGTGACTTCGTAGACCAGTACGTACACTACGTGCTCAACAAGTCTATTGAGAAGCAGTATGCTGCGTTCTTCGAAGGCCTCATGATGCTCTGCAAGGGCCCTGCGATCACGCTGTTCAGCCCTGTGGAGATGGAGCGCCTGGTGTGCGGCAACCCCCACCTTGACTTCAAGGCGCTCGAGTCTGCAGCCAAGTACGAGGCAGGGTTCTCTACTGCAACCCCAGCGGTCAAGTGGTTGTGGGATATCGCGCAGAACGTGTTTGACCTCAGTGAGAAGCGCATGTTCCTCAAGTTCTTCACTGGTACGTGTTGCACCCTGCCTTGATTATGTACTTGCTTATGCCTTGATCATACACTTTCCGTCAACCTGCTGGCTGGAGAAATATTGCATGCCTGTTCACTGATAGATGCGATTCCTCATTATGTCTATCTTGCTAGCTGGCTTCTTGCACTGTGCTTGCCTTTGACGCCTGCACCTTGATCCAAGGCTATCGCAGGCTGCATGTTGCACCATGCAGTAGAATGCGTTTCATGGGGCAGTGGGCTGCAGGCTCGGACCGGGCGCCAATTGGAGGACTAGGCAGCATGAAGTGTATCATACAGCGCGATGGACCCGACTCCAACAAGCTGCCCACCTCGCACACTTGCTTCAACACGTTGCTGCTCCCTGAGTACTGCTCGCGTGAGAAGATGATGGACCGCCTCAAGCTTGCCATCATGAACTCAGAGGGCTTTGGTCTGGAGTAGTACAGTGCCCACTCACATCCATCCCAGGTTTCATCATGTAGTTGCTGAAGCTCTTGAGCAGATGCAGAAATGTATGCACAAGCTTGCACATGCCAGAACACACAGGCATGCCTGCAGACATATTGATCATCTGTGGTTGCTAGATGCTTGTGTAGAGTGAGACGCTGATGGTGCTTCAAATCACATGCATCACCTGTACATGTAGTTGATTGGTGCCCAGGTGTCATGTAGTATGGTTTGTTTGTGCTCTGAGAGTGCACTCTGAGAGAGTGTTGGATGGGGGATCGCAGAGCTTCCAGGAACACTGCAGAGTTTCCTAGAATCGAATAATGCGCTCTGCCACCTTGATCTGCAATGCGGATCCTACATGAGTTGCATTGATGGCTTGACGCTGGATAGCCTGCGTGTGAACCCGTTGTTCCAACAGCTGTGCATATAGCTTCAGTCGGGCAGGATATGCAGGCTCACTTGTTGGTGCTAGTTTCGGATAGCATGCGCTCGTCTTGGGTCAGGCTTGCAGTCTATTGCTGCAAGATGAGGCATGTAGTCACAAAGTGCCAATAATCAACATTGGTTTGATTGATGTGAGACTATCCTGTTACTTGAAATCAGTTTTTAGCACTTGAGATAGTGCTCTTATGAAGTGATTGGAACATGACAATGCAACTGTCCACTTGTCCCTGATTGCAAGGTGAAACAGCAAGCAAACTCTGGTATCGAAAACAACTCCGCATGGACAAGAATTGTGTGTAACCCTCCTCGTTTCAGGAACTTTCTGCAGGTTGGTCCTGCACAGCACATCCTGTATTGCGAGGTACATCGACAGGAATTCGAAGCAGCAGCTCACATCTGCAAGCTTCCCTTTAATGCATGTGCTCCAGAACTCCGACCTCAAAACTTGCAATGGTTACATTTCGCACACTACAGGATTCTTCTGATGCCTGGCCCAACCCTCCATCACACAATCTCAGAAGCATCCTATCATTCACCAATTCATAAACTCGCCAACTTCTGCTCTGAACGCATATTAGAGAAGCCTCCATGTTGATCTGTGCTGAGCTGTTCCACTCACATCAGTGCAACGGTCAAGTACTCTCGCTTTCTTACCGCAGGCCCCACTGCGGCCCCCCACCATGCATGGAGGCAAGGTTGTAGCTTCAGCTGAATGGTCAGTCACAATTACAACCTGCAGGCTATCAACGCCCATGCATGGAGGCAAGGTTGTAGCTTCAGCTGAATGGTCAGTCACAATTACAACCTGCAGGCTATCAACGCCAACCACGTTTACGCGCCATTGTCCAGCGCGTCTACGACCGGCCTCACCTTGCCAGGCACCTTCACGATCAGCTTCTGGCCCTCCGCCTTGGAGTACTTCTCCTCCAGTGTCACCTTCTCCTCGTATCCAACAACGTTGTGGAACTGGTCAAACGGCATCAATTCTTCTGGGATGTTGCGGGTGGAGCCATCTTCCCCTAGGGTGTGGTACACGTTCAGCAGCGCCTTGGAAGCCGCAAAGAGGCCACTCATCGGGTAGAACACCTGCACGCGCCACTGCGATATTCAACCACTGTACTTTTCCAGGTCGCACTATGCAGGGCGCAACCCACTGGTGTGACATGTGGTGGTGAAGCCGCACGCTTCCCTCCACCTATCCAAGTCCTCAAGGGCGCCACCTACCATTACTCATACCCTCACATACTCACCAAGGGGACTTTCGTTTGCAGGTCATGCTGCAATGCATACTTGACTGCAAACTTGCAGCTACACTGGCCAAAAGAGGGGGCCAAAACAGGCATGCAGGCCTGCCCAGAGAGGTGCTTGCACCACCGTGCACAGAGCAAGGCGGCAGAATGCATCGCACCAGATTAAAGCCCATCTCTTTTAGTTGCTGGTAGGAGTGGCTGGGGGTGAGGCCCCCTTCACTGATGCTAACAGCGCGGAACCCTGTGGTGTGGTTGGCCACGGTCTGCAGCTCATACGTGCTGCGCGGGCCCTGCACCAGCGAGCAGTCTGCCCCAACTTCAGTGTACAGGTTAGCGCGCGTGATGGCGTCCGCAAGGCCGTACTTTGCCGATGTGCCCCGTGCATCCTGCATGCCACTCATCACCGCAATCAATGCTGCAAGCCTCGTGTGTGCACAGCCAGCGCCACAAATAATGCACAGTTTCCCCTTCACAGAGCCCCCAGCATGCACTCTGGCATATCTGGGGCTCCCTGATATGCCCCTACAGCAGCTTGCAGCAAGCTACCGGCCCTCTGCTGCAAGCACCAGACCTCAACAGATAACAGAATATGCATGCTTCCTTGCAAGCAGCGCTGCAGTAACACCGACTCACATAAGGATACCCTACGCCACAAGAACAGCGCAGCGGACAGGCATGGACGGGTTCAGGCAGGAGGTCGGCAGGAGGAGGAGGAGGAGCGCACGGTTCTGGCAATCAGAAAGAAGTCTGAGTCTCCGATGGCGGCCCTAGCTGCCGAAACTTTGGCTGCAAATTCTTCCATCGACTCGACGGTCTTTTCTCGCATGTGGCCAGACTTCTTGGGCCACATCTGGTCCTCCAGCACACACCCCTTGACTCCATTTGAGATCAGCTGCCGCACCGTTCGTTGCACGTTAAGGCTGTTGCCACCTCCAGTGTCTGCATCTGCGATGATGGACAGGCCCGGGTTGGACGCTGCTATCTGGTTGCACTTTCGGGCCATCTCTGGTGGGGTCAACAGTCCTACATCTGGCTCGCCCAACAGAGTGGCGGAAACCGCACACCCTGACACGAAAGCTACCTACAGAACGCATCAAGTTCGTTTTTGTTGACAAGTTTGCTGCAGGTGCCACATCTGCTGCCATGTAGCGTGATAACGTGGTAGCAGCATTGCTGTAAACCAGCTGTTCTGTCCACAATGTTCATGCGGACAGACTTTGAGTCCAGCTGTGTCCGAGGCGTTCTGTAAGTCGCTGGGGTGTGCCTGAAGCAGCGTGAAAACGCCAGCATGGCAATTGGTGCTCAGGTTGGAGCTGAGCGAGGCAGCCAAGCACATGCCTTGCCTACGCACCCGAGGCTTGCAGGAGCACTGACAGGGATCATGTTATTCAGTTGTGTGAATACAAGTACACGCAATGAGCGTATGTTTGAAATATGCTTTGGTGCATCCTCACGTGCACATCCAGCAAGAGCAAACCTTGTACCCCTGCTTCACCATTAGGCGAGCAGAAAGAGCGTCGTAGCAGCCCGGGATCAGTGCTCCGCCATAGTCTAGGAGGTGCTTCCCGATCGTGGTCATTCCACTGTCATTTTGCGCTCTGCACTGGAGGTTCCGTGAAGCGGGGCGGTGCAAGGCGCATCGATGCGCTACGCCTCTGCCTCTATGTGCCTTCACACCTATTGTTGACATAATTAAGTGCTAGGTTGCGGGTATCTGGCGTCTTCTGCGCACAGTGATACCGAGGCCAGAGATGTAATTCAAGATAGTGTACAAGGTTACCCAGCAGCCAGACGCTTCCACTGCTGTCTCCGCCTTCGTTTGTGAACATGATGTGTTATGATAGTAGTTTATTTGCTTCTTGTGTATTCTTCGCGAAGATCTTCGCAGAGTTCTGCCCCGAGATAGTTCGACTTGAATTCCGCCGATTCTTGAAGCAGAATCAACAGCATGCCTTTGTCTGGTTGCCAAGGCTGCGCGTACGCTGTCAATGTGCTGAACTGAAAAACTTACGCAAATGCGCCTTTAGGTTTAGACTGATCTTGGTGTATGTCTAGCGGGTCGGAGGGTGTGCCTCCTAGGGTTCAGAGAGGTGCAAGCCGAAAAACGGCGAACTCGCTTGTTCATACTTCGTACCAGCTTCGGCCGCATGCGGCCCACGCCGAGGATAAATGCACGGGAATCTAGTGGGTTCTAGGAGGATTCCACCAGAAACCCAAAAGTTGGACCTAAATATCGATATACGTCCAGCTACATATATATGTTGGTGTGACTGGTGTGCCTGCTGGTTGCCCTGTTGGTTTCACTGCGTTGGAGCGGCGCTGGCGCTGTGTGCAGCACTTTCCGTTTGGTTGTAAGGCTTCCCCGGTGGGATGCCCTGACACGAACGATCTCTGGGATGATTTTCTCCAGTTGGTTCCCGCTGGTCCCCGCTGGTGGGCGTGCGCAGCGTGCTCTCCTTGCCACACGTGATGTTGACTGCTTCGACCCTAACTCTGTGAGTGAAAAGTGTGCCCTTGGGTTCTTAATCTGGTGATTTTCCTACGGGAATGTGAGGCTGGTGTCTGTGGTGTGGCGTCTTGCACCATTGCGGCTTATACTCTTCTGGTTGGTGCTGTTGTCGCTGACGATGCTGTCCCTGTTGGTGACCCTGTGTTTGCCTGTGTCATTGTGCAGCCTTCGTTGCTCCCGTATGGCCAGGTGTCCGCCCCTGTCCCACCCCTTGGGGTTGCTGAGGCTGAAGCCCTTCTAGGGCGTGGAGTCGTCCCTGGTAAGCTTTTTTTTGGTCTGGACGTGAGATCGATACATTAAGAACTATGTATAAAACATATAATTATCAACGATCACGCCAACTCGAAAGGGAGTGGGCCCCAGCACTCCGAAGAGCGGGGGAGGAGGGGCAGCCACCTAGGGCAGCCCCAGCCAAAACACAGGCAGAGCACACAGGAATACCGACGCCAGCAACAGACACAGGCTCCTTGGGGGGGGCAGGAGACAACTCGGGGAGAGAGGAAACACCGGAAGCAGGGGCAGGACAGCATGTCGCTTACAATCAAGAGGGGGCGGTGTCAAGCTAGAATTGTCTGGAAGGTAGCTTCCTGGAGGCTTCCAGATGTGTGCGCGCAAGCTCGGCCCAAGACCATGAAACTGCAGCACCACTACTCCTGTTGCTCTATGTGGCTACTTGGCTACTTGGGTTCATGCCTATTCACTACCTTTCTGGTTTTTAAGACACACCTGTCGCTCTATGTGATTTCAGAATGGAGTTCATACGGCACTCGCCACCTTGCACATCACCTGGTGGTGGCCTCCCGGCTGCGCTTAGGAGGCTCTCTCGCCACTGCATCGGGCAAGTAGCAGGCGCTCGCGGGGCAGGTGCGCATGTTCATGTTCAGTGGCTATGAAGCTCGTGGCGAAACGAGAGATGGCCTATAAGTTATAAGGCTATAATATCCCTGTAGTGGCAGCTGTGAGGCGCAGGTGGCGTGGGCTGCAGTGCAGACAGCTGCTTTGTTGTGATGCTCCGTAAGCTATTTGTATGTCCGCCTACCACTTAAGAACCGGGGGCAGCCGTGCGCAGCCTGGATCGCGTGCAGCAGAGGAGGCCCAAGGCCAATGTTATTACGCCACCCTTGGCCAAGGGGGTAGGCAGCCCTGCGCGATCTGGAGGGGGCACCGCGGGGCATGAGGAGTTGGGGTGGGGGTGACAGACGAGCAGCGGCGCTGGCAGCAGCACACACGCAGATTCCCAGGCGTGGTGTTTCGATGATGCCACGAGGTGGAGCACGATCGTGAGGGGAAGGGCTGGAAGGTGTGTCACGGTGTGGTCCCCGCCCCCTGCACAACACGCTGAAGCGACGCAGCGAGCCGGCATGTGGCGCAGCAGGCGGCACGCAGCATACATCGAAAGGGAAAGCCAGCGTAGCCAGGGACTCATCGTGCCCAAGCACTTGAGTACAGGCTGATTGTGGCGGCACGGAGTCAGGAGCCCGGTGTGGAGTGCCAGTGCCCTCCATGAGCAGTGTTTTTTTTAAGGTGGCGCTTGTCGCTTTATGTCGCATTTCGCAAATTTTGGAGGCAAACTGTGTCGCAAATGATGTAAAAAACAAGGTGATGTCGCGTGCAGCGACAGCAAAATTGTGTGGAAATTGACCCTCAGTCGCGTGGCGCGACAGTGAAAAAAGTGGCAAAGTCGCGCTTTGCGACGGCAGAAAATGTGTTTTTGGGGTGGTGGCGCAACACTGCGGGGGGTTTAGGGGCGAAACCCCCCACGAAGCGCAGTATGCGGAGCGTAGAGAGGATATATGTTCAGTACATACCCGTCTGAACGGGGTATATGGTGAACAGGCAAGTCCTGTTGGAAAAGATTACCAGTTGTGCCGAAAAAGGGAAAATGTCGTCAAAACTGATTTATGGCAGGTGTCGCTTTTTGCTTCTCAAAATACTGCCTTGTCGCCATTTTGCGACAAGGTCACAGCCATATTCTGGCCTTTTGTCGCTTGGTGCGACACAGCTGAAAACCCTTAAAAACACTGTCCATGAGGCATGAGGGCGGTACAGAAGTGCGCTGTCATTGCTTTATTTTCCTCTTATTTTCTCGAGAGGTCTTGCTGCGAGGTGAACTCGTCCGGATGATCATTTCTCAGTGGGGGAGTAACGACTGGGACAGCAGTTAATGGCAGTTCTTGCTGCGGAACCACCGCCTCACAGTGATGTGAGCCTCACGTGCATGTGCATCCATGGACCCGCGCTCCTCTGCATGCATGACTCTGTCCTGCTGGAGCTCTCTCACAATTGCCAGAGGCGGTGGACGTTCACTCGCTCGTGTAGTGATGCGATGTCAATATCAGTGTGAGCTCTTGAGACGTGAGGCAATGGCGTCGCGCTGATGTTGGCATTGGCGTTGAGTCCGTGCCACGCATGCATCAGAGCAGAGGCATCAGGAGAGGGTGCGAGAGGAGCCGTGAACTCTGACGCGCTCCGCTTGAACTCCTCATGGGAAGCCCCGAGCTGTCGCGGGTTTTCGAATCCGCAAGCGTTGCCACCTACCCCACTTCGCACCCATTTCCCACCCCCTCGCAGTACTGTGAATTCAAATCCTCACTTGCACCGCTCGCTACAATGCACTGCGAATCTCGAATTGCTTTCATCTTTGGTGAATATCATTCGTTTCTCTGATGCTTGCAGGGGGCCGTGGGGGTATATAGCCACGTCGCCTGCTCTGCCTCAGCCATCACCTCACCTGACACAACTGCCTGCTTCGAGTGTTGGCAACGTGCAAGCCTTGCCACGTTGTGACACACGCTTACATTCGCATACATTCCTTTAATGTCTTTCAGCTACAACCTGTAGCCTCTCTTGTTGGCTGCCTGAACCGTGATCGCGATCGCTACAGCACCGTTTGAAGAACGCATCAAATTGAGTCATAATACCTTGAACGTTTAGCACTGCGCAGACTCAGGCCTCTGTACTCTATAAAGGTACGAATATATTCTGCTGAAAATCGTACCGCTGATCCACTGCTGACTGGTGGCCGGAGCTGGCACCTGTGCGAGGGCTTGTTGACCTGTCACACTCACACAGGCCTGGTCATGCGGCCTGGCAGTCCGCTAGTGCCCTTACGGGCACGTGTGCGCCAGACGCTCTGAATCATTGTAGTTTATTTGCACTGTATGAAAATATTTCTAGCGCGCTGCTTTGCAACATATATACGCGGGGCCGCTCGCGTGCGTGATGGGGAGACGCCCACGCACGCCGCATCTGCAGCGCCTCTCGCACTGGGGAAACATGCATCGACAGTTCATTGTTGTCGTTTTATATGTTTGTGCGGGGCCATACTGGCAAACGTCCTACAGTCTTGCGTGATCATTAACACCTGCCCCGTTGCTGTTCCCACCCTAGCTCACAGTGTTCGCATCTTGTCACGGTGGCCACTGGCGCCGGAGGGCCGTTCCCGCAGGTCCACTTCGGTCCTTGGAATCACAATATCTGCCACAATCACTTGTTTAAGTAACATGCACCGTGTGGCCGCTGGTGGGGTCCGAGTTCGAATGCGCCGTTGTGCCAAGCCCCGCACGTGCGCGTGTTTGCATGTATCATGAATGGTGTGAATGCGGTGCTTCTCAGTTGCGGTTTTCGTATGCCGGATGGTAGATGATGGCGTTACGGGCGTTGTGGGGTCGGGCAATGTCACTGCACGGCTGCATTCACCCCCGACTGGTGAGGCTTTGTGTCATGATGTGTCGGCGCTATCCCGGGATATCTATTCCCAGTTGATAACGCACATGTCGGATGATGCGTGTGCCACTTGTGCCCATACACCGCTTCAGTACGAGAGTAGCTCTTCGTGTAGCGCTCCCACCAGCGTGCGTCGTTGTGCTGCCATTGAACCCGGATGTCATGCGTTCTCGGAGTCCCGGTGTATTGGCGAGCCCCGTGAGCCATGTCAAGGCGATCGTTCATAATGCTCTTCGCCCAGCTGTAGATTTGAGTTCTTTGTTAATGCGTCTGCGCCTGGTGCCTGCCTCGTGCTCGCGCAGCATGCTGCGCCTCGCCTCCTAACTTATCGCCTCCACAGCTGCCTCACGTGCCCTCCCTCAACGCGCTTGCACATGCAGCTTGCACATGCATGCAGAACCAGCAGCAGCCATTGTCACATCGATACATAACAGCCCTCTGCTGTACAGTCCCTCCTGAAAGCTTTAATTGAAGTCCCAGAGGAGCCCGCTGCTTCACCACTCCACATCGGACATTTTGAAAGAGAGCATGACTCAGATGGGACTACTATGGCTGCTGGCCTCAGCGGCGCTACATGCCGGCTGGCATGGCGCCCAGGCTAAACCATGCGGAGACACTATTATGCAACAGGATTTCAATGGCTACGACGGCGACTTCCAGCACTGGAGTGAAGACCGAGCAGGGTGTGACACCTTCCGACGTGTACGTGCGCGTGAACTTGCCAGTGCACAATTCGTAACCGTAGCACGAGACGATTCCCGTTCTTTCAGCCCCATAAGTGTCTTTGTCTCTATCAATTCACTTCACTAATTGCATTTGTATGTTCCTCCGAGCATGTGGATGTAACTAATGTGTCTCCTTACAAAACCGCACTGGAAGTATCCACATTTTATGGTGCTACCTCATGCGCATGCATACTGTGCAGGGAGCTCTTTCCCGGGTTCATACCCCAGGCCAGCTCCACGATGGGCAGGTTGGAGGTCGGCCACGGTGAATCAAAGATGGAGATCCAACCGGGTGCGGCCCTGCTTGTCCAAATCCAACATGCGAAGCAGAAAAGGAGGGTGCTTTTTGGACGGCTCTGCTTGTCCAAATCCAACGCAAGCGGATCACGTCAGTATGACACACATCACATCATGATCACACAGCGGACTGTTGTTCGGAATGTCGGAATGCTGCATGTGCAGGACGTTTGACTGTGTCTGAACTTGAGAACTTGCACCTGCCTCCTTTGTTTGTTGTTAGTTGGTTAGTGTCTTCTGGGCATCCGTCTTCGTCTGCGTTTGCATCGGCAGGCTTCCGTCTTCTGCCTGGTCATGCATTTTGCCAGTGCCAGCGTCCTTGTCGATGCAACCGCTGCTGACCTTTGTGAACAAGTAATTACATCTCGTGAACAAGTCACAACTGATTAACCAATGTACCAACAAACATTAAGTAACCAAACTTGTATTCGAAAGGGGGTTCTGGTTAAGGATAACAGACTTTGCATCCTTAGGGATTCCCTGGGTGAGGCATGGTGCCTAATTAGCTACTGCTGTTCACGCCGAGGCGGTGTTTCGGCAGCTGGTGTGCATGCCTAGCACAGGGAGCTGCTGTTTCTCCATCTGCTGTGCAAGCACGGCCTTGTCTTGCGGCCTCGCATACCAGCTTGTGGCTGATCAGTCACTGCGCGCCAGCCCCCTGAAGCCCCCAACTGATACAGGTATAGCGAGGCAGTTACAGGTAGAGTGGCACTCCTTTAATGTAAACAGCAACGTCCATTAAACAGAAACTGTAATTTTAAAGTTTTCCGCACTCACGCATCAGTGTGGGGTGCAGGCTGCGTTGGCGCCAGGTGGGTCCCCAGCGATGGCAAGCCCTGTGGGCTGCTGATGCAGAGCCAGCTGGACAGGCCGCTGAGCGAAGCCACGCTCACCTACAAGGTCAAGTTCTCTGCAAACTACGACTGGACCGCTGGTGCGCCCCCTCCCCCCCCTCTCTCCTGCGCTCTCCAGCTCGTTGCTGCATGCCTGCCTACGCTGCAGGGCAGCTTGGCGCCAAGCTGCCCTGCAGGCCAATTGGCCTGCTCTGTGATGGCCGCAAATGTATGGCTACATTGCTTGCTGGGTTCTGCATGCATCCACGGATCAGACGTGAATCACAACTTGTGATTGAATTTCCGCTGACTGTGCCGCGCTGCCGTGCAGGGGGGAAGCTGCCAGGCCTCTGCAGCAACGGTGCGCCGCATGCTCTCCTCGTGCCTGCCTGCCCAGGAGTACCCGCATGCATGTGTATATGTGTGTGTTTTTTACATCTCTGCATTGCTTTGCCTTGTGCCTGCGTACATCACGTGCTTCATGCATGCACACACGATCACCAGAGCTGTAGAGGGCTGCCGTTCGATACATTGAAACGTCACTGACAGTGGGCGGTATGCATGCAGAGTGTCTATCAGGGTGCAAGCGCGACGGCAATATCGGCCACGCAGAAGGGTGGTCAAACAGACTAATGTGGCGTGAGTGCGTCCCCGAACGAAAACCCCCCACCCTGTACATGCGTGGCGCATTGCCCTGTCACAACTCCACCTGCACGTGCATCTGTTGCCTTGGCACCCAGCCAAAAGAGCAGGCACTGCAATCCGCATGCATGCACACCATTCACAGCAGACCTGCAGAAATAGCATCAGAAGAGGTCTGCAAGAGCAGCAGCCTGAGGGCCACGCAGCCGCCGCTGCACATGCAGGGTAGGCTGCGCCATGCCGCGCCGCCTCTAGTCACATTCACTCTAGCACTCCCACATTTCACTTGTTCTTGAGTTGTTCTTGAGGAGGAGGTGACAGGAGGGGCTGATGCAGGGGGGGGGAGATTGTGAGCTACACGTACTACCCCGACCAGATTGATTGCGGTGTGGACCTGCCATGGTCAGAGGCGCTGGTTGGGGGAGACTGGTACGAGTTGAAGCTGTACATCAAGCTGAACGACCCAGGCGCGCTCCCTCTTGCACCAGCTGCCCTTGGGTGCATGAATTTCAACGCCATCTTTCGACAAACTGAAAAGGCAACGAATGTGCACGAACCTAGTTTTTACAAACCGGAAAGGTAGTGAATAGGCAGGAACCCAAATAGCGAATATGCATGAACCAGAGTAGCCAAAAGTGTGTAAAGTTACAGGCATAACTCCATAGAATGGCTCATGTACCAGCAAATCATCGCATGCCAACTTAGCCAAAGGCAACTGAACTGACACACAAGAACAACCACTTCACTCGAAAGGGGTCTGCAGCACCATCACGAACTGCAGCAGCCTGCAGCAGCCCTCTTCGCGTCACAGTCTGAATGTATGGAGTTGACAGGTGGCATGCATGCAGGTGTCAGCAACGGGGTGCAGAAGGCGTGGGTGAACGGCAACCTAGTGTGGGCGCGCTCAGACATGAAGTACCGCAATGTGGGGGACCATGAGGTGAGCACCCCTTGCGCCACTCTTCTTTCATGCGTGATCACGTCATGACAGTGTTGCATACCGCAGCATTTGTTGAAGCTGAACTGCTGCCCTGCCCGTCTTGCTTTGTTCCAACTCTCTGTCACTGCATCCCCCTGCCAGATCCCGGGCAGCAGACGCTGGCTGCTGCAAAAACAGCTTGGTTGGTCTGCGCCTGCGCACCACCAGTGTGGGATGCTTGCTGTTACGACTGTGGGTGAATCTACTATATCAGTGACATCATCGCTCCTAATGGTAGAATACGCTCATGTCTGATCGGGCGCTGTGGCATGAGCGTAGACCCTAACGCTGCATGCATGCAATGAAGCGTGCACTGGTGCTGCAGATCTCCAGGTTTGTGTGGCACACGTTTCATGGCGGCAACCCTACCAGCCCCTCAGGCTACAAGTTTGCGCCAAGCCAGCAACAAACCATCTGGTGCGCTCCAGCCACTGGCATTGCGTGCACCTGTCAGCGCACTTCTCCCCTCCCCCCCCCCTGCTGCCTGCTTCAGCAGCACCCTGCAGCCACCGTTGCCTGAATCTTCTGCCACTGGCGGTTTCAAGAAAGCAACGTGGGTCCCAGGCAGCTGCACATTCACGTGCATATGCATATGAACTGCCTTATTCCTATTCATATTAAATTCTGTTTGATTGGCCATGATGTGATAGCAAGCAGAGGCGCCGCCGCCACAATATGCACGCAGTATGACTGAAAATGCTCAAGTTAAGCATGACTTAAAAGAGAGTGTATCTGCAGGTTTGACGATTTCTTGGTGCAAGACGGCGAGTGCGCGCCAGGCACAGCAGGCCCCACCCAGTCCTCCTCGCATGCCTCCTCCAGCAGCCCAGATGGCAGCTCGTCCGCACAGGCGAGCGCCACCGCACTTGGGGAGTACGCCGAAACCGGCGCGACTGCCACCTCTGACGAGTCCGGCTCCAGCGCCTCTGGCTTTGCCGTCGCAGGCTCCGATACCCCCCCCACAGATGGCAGCAGAGACCGCGTGTTCCACCCAAACCATCCCAACAACGGAGATGAGGGCAATGAAGGCAACGAGGGTGATGAGGGGAATGAGGGTAATGGGGGGAATGGGGGCCACAATGGCCGCAGGTTGAGCGGCATAGTGGCGTAGGTGGGGTGCCTATGCCTATGTAGAGGGCTCAGAAGCTTCCCCTGGAAGGAATGAATGTTCTAGCCCCGGTGTCCTTCCCCCGGCGTTGCTTCCTCGCCCCTTTTGGCAGCGTGCTGCACTGGCCCACCGCACCTTGCAGTGGCGCAAGTATTAGTCGGCGGTGGGGCGGTGCGGGCTGCGTGCTGTCGGCGCCCCCTCTCTGCTTGGACTTCCCGACTGCAAACTTCAGTTCATGCTTTGAGCTGCAGGCAGTGCTGCGTCTGGCACTTGCGTGCAGTGCACCAGGGGCTTGCTGCGGAGCAAGTTGGCCG
The DNA here is from genome assembly GCA_032359135.1 of Ulvella scutata. NCBI lineage: Eukaryota > Viridiplantae > Chlorophyta > Ulvophyceae > Ulvales > Ulvellaceae > Ulvella > Ulvella scutata. The sequence goes on from JAUMHD010011093.1 coordinate 112,881, forward strand.
TTGTGCGCTGTGGCCTGCCTGCGGCGATGACCGGCTCCCCACCAGCAGCTCCAGCTGTATGGTAGCTGCGTGGTGGGTGGCAATTATGATTCAGAAGATTTGAAGGAGTCCAAAGGAAGATGTGGGGAGCTTTCAGATTACGGATTTTGTACTGCAGTAGAGAAGATATGTTCCTTTGCATGTGTGTGAAAATGTGTGTGTGGGGGGGGGGGGGGGGCGTGTGTAGCGATGTGTTACCTGTCAGTGCGTGCATTGGTAGATGCTATTGAGGGTTTATTGCATGGTAGGCTTGTTGGATGCAACTGTTTAGCAGAGTTGTTGTTTGAGACTGATGTGCATGCTTATGCCTGTTAATTCTTGTGCCTGTTTATTCTTCGTTATTGCTGCGTAAAATTCTTGCTGAATCTGAATCAATTGTAACTTCAGTTTGGTATGTTGCATCACTTCTTACATAGGTTCGCAGAGGCCCGTGAGGAGGGGAGAGGGGTTGCTCCAGAGATGGCTGCTGTGTGTTGGTGTTGACACTGCATCCTCGAAGGGCCGCCTCTGGTCCCTGGTGGTACAGTTGGATTTCTTGCTTGTTTGTACCCTGATTCATCCCTTCCTTCACACTGCAGCAGAGGGCACATGCAACATGCATGCACCAGCTAATTCGAAATTACTAAATAACTGTTGCCGATTCGTCGTCAAGAGAGGGTTTCTTGCTTCGTTCTCAACATGGAAAGAGCATCCCACGTTTGCTTCGCCAGGTCTCGTACATCAACATAGCCAATATGTGTGGTTGTGTTGTGCAGTTCGCAGTCATTCGTGGTTGGGCCGTTGCGGGTGGCTGCCTGAACATGTGTTTGCCTTGGGACCAAGTTCTGTGTGTAGTCCCCCCTCAACCCGGGGGAGCTGCAAGCAGGCCCCCAGCTGATCAATATTAACAGATTTGTGTAGATGGTGTATACATGAGCCAAGTTCCTGAACGGTTGCAGGTGCGCGCGGAATGCAGGTCACGTGGAGGATGGCTACAGGTGGCTCACGTGCGAATGACGACACAGGTTGCGGAAGAACTCCGTGGCTCTTTTCCACAGTCCCAGTTACCAGTTTGCGATTCGGTAGCATGTGCGTAATCCCTTGGAACAGGTCTGGATTACATGGCTTTGACTGCTCGCAGCTCTATACCTGTAGGTGCAACGTGGTTGGGAATGTTAGTGCCGTTCACGCAGTAGCCTTAGTACAATGATATCAAAGAGTGGATCTCAGTTGCACGTCATAGCGTCGGTACCAGTCAAGCATTGCTGTAGGGCGCAGAAGCGAATTTAGTACCGAAGGGCGTTCAAAGATGGACAACCTAGCTGTGAAGCAGTACATTGACAGTAAGTTTTCGTGTTGACCAAATCTATGGGTTTATAACGCCTTACATTTGCCGCTTGCTCCACTGGAGCTATGCTCAAAGCACTTTCGACTCTCCATGCCGACGGCTGCGTTTTCGCGTTTCTGTGTAAAGTTGATGAAAAGCGAATTGATTTGTAGTTGATGGGAGAAATGAGTGAATGCGCTGCAGGCCGCGTGCTCGTCATGACATCTGATGGCAGATGCTATGTTGGAATGCTTAAAGCCTGCGATCAGGCAACCAACCTGGTACTAGACCAAGCGGTAGAAAGAATCTATTCAACAGATGTACGTCTCCTGCCATCAGACTCATGATTCTTCAAAGATCTCGTTGACTTGCGATGCAGTGAACTGACTGATGCTAAGGGAGCCCTTGCATGCTGTAGGAAGGAGTGAAAGTGCAGCCTGTTGGTCTGTACGTGGTGAGAGGGGACCATGTGTACGCTTACCAGACTACCCGTCCTGTTGTGAGCATATTTTGGGCAGAAGTACTGACTCAGAGTTTCATGTGCACAACAGGTTCACTGTTTAGCTGCCAGCATGAAATGTACAGGTTTGGTAGGCATGGCCACAAAAACATCAAACACTGCAGCCAGATTACGTGTACCAGCGATCCAACCCTGTCCGTACGTGCCGACATTCAGTGGCACTGCCTCTAACGCTGGGTTGTGTTGCAGGGCTAGCATTGGAGAAATTGACAACGACCTGGATAACAACATAGACCTGGAGCGCATCAGAGCTGACCCGCTGAAGCCGTTCTAACTGTGTGAATCCTACATGGCTACGAGCGCATTCAACAAACTTGGTGTGCAGAAACGACCAAGAAACCTTTCTGAATGAGGATTTTGTTAAATTGTTCGACTTTCATATGATTCTATCCGCATCTGGACACTGCACATAGCAAATATGAAAGTGCCTGTATTCTTGCTGTTGGAGAGTATTAGGGCAACTATGAAGTCGCACATATTCTGTAAGTCGTCTTGCTGCTGGCGAATGCTGTATCTCTACCTGTGGTTCTGGAAAGTTTCCATGCGTAACATATGCAACAATGCGTCGTTATGAGCTGCAATGACACGAGGAACAGCACGACTGTCAAGCAACCTGGTGTCCTCACACTGGCACCATCATCACGGCTGGCTCCATCATGCTGCTAGAACACCAAAGGACAAGTACTGCTTGTCTCACAACACATGTACCGTGTACTCCTGAACCGGTCGAGGTGTTCAGTGTGCCTGAGGACAGAAGAAGGATTCTTAGATGTATGATCCAACTGGTGATGAATTTGCACTCGGACACTGCACTACTTCAACGACTACTTGCATGCTTCTCCACCTGCTATCCTGATCTGGCACGCCAGATTTCAAGATTGAATGAATTGTTCGAGGGGGGTGCGGATCTCTACTTGGTAGTTCCACCACTCTTCAAACGACCTGCCTTTCTTTTCGAGGTTCTATTAAGCACCTCATCGATCGTTTGAGGCAGCTCCTGGCAAGGTTGCACCTTGAGCATGCTGTGTACTGCCTCCTTCGGCTTTTGTAGTAAGGATGCCTGCACCGCAGTCTTGACCGGCCTCACTCACCTCGTTCAAGACAATGCACGCTGACATTCACTTTGCAAGCCACAGAGTTCAACAGCTGCAGTCATTTTACTCTATACAGGGCTCGCTTGAATGACAGTGTTCTACTACATGCAGCTTTTAGATGTTTCAGACTTACCTGGATGCGTTCTTTGCGGTTCCTGAGGTAGAAGTACGCAGGCTGCACGCCTTCCCAAGGCACTGGATTCTTCTCTCGCGTGACCACTTCTGCTTCTGCAAACATCTACGTGTGTTGGATTCAGCTATTTCTAGTGCATTGCGGGTGGCAAATATGCCAAGTCCTTTGTATTACTGCCAGCCAGCCTGACCGATTAGCCGTGCATCATGTGAGCAGAAACAAGCACCTGTGACCTCCTTCCGTGCAGCTGCAATGCTACACAGGTTATCTATCACATCAAGCACCGGCAGCGCGTTCTGTCCCTCAGGGTCCTGGTGCGTGGACACGTCGTTTAGCACCCAGAGGTGAGCTCCAAACGTCCCGACAAGGCCCCCCTGGTAGTTGTACATGTGCACGCTCGCATCTGTGGAAGCCACCAGCAGGAGCTCTTGCCCCGCAACACAAGTCACGCCATTCACTGCTGACTCATTCACCCGGAAATGCAGAACCTGAATAGCGCACACATGCTCACAAACCCTGCTGCGGTGTGGCCACTTGATTGCTGTTATAGGAATCTACAGTGACATGAACTCAGCATGCAGCTTCAAGCATTCCACGAAAAAAGGAGGAAGCTATGTGGAAGACATGCACCTGCTTGAAGGATGCAGACAAGCTCTCACTTGTGCTGGTGTCAAGCTCTGACACGTCCCACATGCGCACATGCCCGCTGCTATCACCTAGAACCATGCGATCATAGTCCTCGCTTACACAGATGTCCTTCACGGTCTCAAGATGCCCCACTGCCCCCTCCAGGGTGCACATCAGGTGCCCAATGGCTTGCACGTTCCACACACGCAGCACGCCATCACCCCCTGACGACACCAGCACCATCGCACCTGGAGACGCCCCCTCGTGTGTGATAGGGAGCCACTGAAGGCAGTCCACACTGTTTTCATACCTGCAACCAGTAATCTCGGTTTCCTGTATCCAGAATTCCCAGAAACTGTCCAACGACATCTGAAAGAAGCAAAGGCTCGGATTTCCATTCTCCTATCCTCACGATGGTTTTGTTGCTAAAGTCTTTGTGCACTGGACTCACAGGGTTCCTTCCCAACTGCTTGCTATGTGGATGTGGAACGGCATTCAACACATGACAGATGCATGCCTGTCGGAGCGATGGAAGAGGGACATTTTCTTTTCGCCACTGTTGATGTTCCAGACACATATGCGCCCCTCATAATCTCCTGTTGCAAGGATGGACTTCTTCATGTATACATCCATGCTCAGGATATCCTCTTCGTGCCCCTCTAAAACTTTGTACTCCTCCACCACATCCTGCACCACACCTCTCACTGCACACTTCAGACACCCATTCCAGAACCTGTTTCAGAAACTTTCACACTAAGCATAATAACGGAGCCAACTGTACTCTACACGTGCAAACAGGCATTGATATTAGTGTAGATGTAAGATTAGTGGAAATCTTTTTTAAGATGGTCCAGTTCTTCGCAACACATGCATCCTGTACATCCAGTGGAGACCAGCATCCCACGCCAGCTTCACACTCCAACAGCCTGTCCTTGATGATTGATGTAAGCATTGAGCTGCTTGGGAAGGCCAGAAGAGGAGCATCACCTCGTCAGTGTCCTCCCACATGAACACTTTCCTGTTCCAACCAGCAGCGTAAACGCACTCCTGGCCACGCTTCTCGTCCTGAACGTAGAATACGCGGCATATCTCTAGAGGTTCCTCACAGTGTGAGTACATGCGCAGAAGGCTTCCATTGTTGAAGTTCCAGATCTTGACAAGCCCATCGTTCGCTGACGACAACAACCGCCGTTCATTTGCATCAAAGGCAATACATGTCACCTTACTGCCGCCATGTGCATTGAAGAAGCGGCTCTCGCGTTCGCCAGTGTTGATGTTCCATGAGATCACACAGCCCGCTGCAAGGCAGCATTTGCTCACGACCTCAGCACAGACTCAGCGATGCAAGTTTCACAGCCTGTACAGCGACATCAGGCAGCATAACACTGCATTTGCATGGCTCAAGGCTGCTGGGAAGGCTGTTGAGGTGAAGGGGGCATCAGGATGCATACTGTCGTCCACAGAAACAACCACAAAGAAGCTGCTGTTGTAGATAGCCTTAACAACAGCGCTGCGGTGCCCTGACTTGTCCATCATGGTCAGCTTCTGTTGCCAGACGAATGGACGTCTGCCTCCGGTAACAAGCCTCTTCCGGTTTTCATCAAAGATCATTGCCACAGGCTGGTTGTCTTCTCCCCGAGGCCAATCATCAGCTGTGACAGTTTGGATACATTTGTTGGTCCGCAAGTCCCAAGCTTTGATGACATGGTCGGTGCTCATTGAAAACAGCTGGCACTGCCTGCATCATCCAACCTGCTGATCGGCGGGTCGGAACCCGGTTTGCGCCACATCAGGATGCCTACGCATCTGCTGGAAGATGCGCGGCTGTTTCCCTTGCTCCAGACAGTATAGCAAATTGTAGCACAGGGAGGCGTACTCATTGTCCATGGCAACACAGGAGACAGGAGCGAGGTGGCCCAGCAGCTCACTGATGAGACGGCCGTTCTGAGCCTGCCAAAGCATGATGCTACGCTCTGCACAGCTCCCAAACAGACTGTAGGGGCGGCAGTAAGCAAAGTCTTGGACACCCTTTCGATGGTGTTTGACCTCATGCATAACGCCATCACGGTTGACATCAAAGATGTAGATCCGTGCATCCAGTGCTGCTGTGATGAGCCCGACATCCTCTACGTATTCCACCTGAAACTATGCCATGCGCTCTGTCAAGATATCTTCTGACAAGTTTAGACTTGAGTTAGACGCACAACACAAACAATACAATCCGCACTGTTAGGACACTATTTGACGCAAGATTGGCATGGTAGAAATTGTCGGTGAGCTCTCAGTCGTAAAGGACTGAAAGCTCCCACAGTCCACATACGGTGCCTACCATGCCAAAGTTGGCCATCTGAGACCACATAAAAAGCAGTACTGGGCTCCCTGAATACCTCTGAGACTGAAAAACTCAGGCAAGGTGGTATCTCTATGTGTTGCAGAAGAGCTGAGCACCTTTGTGACCCACTCACTGTGCTTCTCGTGTAGACATACGTAGTCCTGTGTATACTCTGTGCACAGCATATCTCGGCTCTTGAAGGGCTCACTTGTGTCTGCAATAATCATGTTGACCATCCCTAAGCTATCCCCGTACATGACATGCTCCGCTTCATTCAGCACAATGCGTCCGACGCATGTTGGAGTGCCCATCGTGCCTGACGTGTGGAGCCTGCAAAAAGCGAGCACATCTGCAGTCACGGAAATTCCACATGTTCTTGCATAAGATCTTGGGTAGCTCACTTGCACTCTCTGCACTGCCTACCGTTGCTGAGACGCGAGGGGTCCAAGGAACACAAATTGCTGGCTCGCATACATACAAGCGTCTTGAGACCACTAGCAATGGCACCACATGCCACAGAAAGACATGGCCGTAACAAGTAGACAAGGGGGAAAAGCATTCATGCACACACTTGGCCACATATGCACTCCATCAACCAGAAATAATCAGGCACACGTACCTGCCTATGCTTTCATAAGATCCACGATTCACATCATACCAGTTCAAGGATCGATCCATGGACGCTACAACGAGTTTACGCTGGTTGGGGATGTATACTGCATCATTCACCCATCTCAACCCATTGACAAGCGTCCGATTGTGCTTGAGGTCTGTAGAATTCCAAATGCGAAACGTTGCATCCCTACCGCATGTGATGTACTTGTCTACCTCAGGTACATGAACCACACGTTCAATGGTGTCGCTGTGCCCATTGTTTTCGTTGCGGCCAGAAAGCTCCTGCATTGCAACAGTAGCACTAGATTGGCCATGTGTGAAGCAGCAGCAAAAGGAACAGCAACTACCATTAATGACTCTTGATGAAGTGGAGGTCACACTGCAGGAAACAGCCTCCAGCAAGCTGCACTGTCCTCGTCATTGTCAGCTTTCTTCAGGAACATGTAGTTGGAAAACTCGTCCCAGTCAACAGTACCACCGGCATCTGCATCGATTTTCATAAATAGCTGCATAATTTGCTGTTTGGACAGGTCCTTGCCCAGATATGGGCCCAACTGCTCGCAAAACTCATCAATGTCCAACTCCCCAGAGCCATCATCGTCCGCATCCTGCATCTGACAGCTTGCTTGGCCAAGACTGCACAGTATCAACAAGTAGCGAGTTTATCACGCTGATACGAAGCAGGAGAGCCTTCGTTGCAGGCCTCGCACATCGAAAACCTTCTTGAGGAGCTTGAGTTGTGCGAGCCCCAACTCCGACTCCATATTGAAAAGCAGACGAGGCTGGACAGTAAATGTTTAGCCGTTTGACTCGATACAGCCTCCTGGAGCGCACACGGACATCGGAAAGTCGGGTGCATACAACCACTATGCTTGGTCAGCAAGAAACCAGCAGAGGATGAAGCTGACGGCTGGGCACATGCACTCATAATTACGGAATAGTCTCTGAATGAATGCTCCACTCAAAAAACTTAATTCTATCCAAATTGTACACCCGAATCGCTGTTGCATGTGGAAAGAATGAAACCATGACTCAGCTGGAAGTCCCCTCACCCATCACCACATAAACTACTACGTTGCAACAGCTATTGCCGCTTCAGGTCAGGCTCTCTTTACGCAAGTGGCCACTGTAACTCATACGCAAACCACCGCCAGCAACCTCTATCCCGGTGGGATATCTGTGTCTCTAGATCTGACTGCGCATAGTGTTTCTCATCCCCCCCTAATTCGCCGTATCCTGTGCCATCAGCCAGAACATCATGTGCATCGTCCCTGGCGACTTCAAAGTCGATAAGAAACAGTGGATACGGTCACGCTTGCTGCCAAGGGGCTCGCGTGTGCCGTCTGGAAACGTTCTTGCGACTTATCTTGATGCTTGTGAACGGTTACAGATCAGCGCTGTATCAGGTGTTGTTGAAGAGATCAACAGGCGGAAGTGCTCAATGCAGGTGGGTGCTCTGGTCCCTCCTCTGTCAAATTAAAATTACAAGCAGAATATCAACGAGTTTAGCATCATATTGTTGTTGTTGCACTTTGTTTATCTGGTGTGAGACACGCCAACGCATAACCTGTGTACATAACCTGTGCATGTTATCGTAAAGCTCATCTCCAACAGGCAAAATATCATGCGTCTTGATCATTCTTGTTATCATCAATAGCTAGAAACTCACTGCACACACAGCTTTCTACTGGAGCAGGCAGCTGCGCATACACATATGGGCGTACCGAGCGAGCGTCTTCTGTGTAGCCTCTGCCATACCATGTAATGGCTTCGAAGAGTAAAGCAGAGAAAATTCGCTTTGTACTGGAGTGGATCAACCTGGAAGCCACGGACGGGCTATCGTACGCTTTTCACCTCAGGCTTAGCATACCTGGTGTTATTTCTCCTCATCGAGCCAGCTGTACTTGATGATTGTACCGCAACTGGATAGTCACTGCAGGTGGACTCTCTTCAGGCACATAGTAGCAGTCATTGCGCCCTTGATGTCAGACGAGGAGCTCCAGCAGTACGACATACACCCTACAGGGGATGGGGAGATGCTCCCTCTGGCCACGTGTGAGCATGCTCTTGTGTGCTCGTCACCCCATTATACCCAGAATGCTGTGCTTTGCATATCTCCCGCTCTCACAAGCATAGAAGCGTGCATGTGTGCAGAGTCGTGTGCTTCGTGTTCTGCCGCCTGCTGAGGCAGAGCATGCTCTGTTGGAAGTCCTATGCATCGTTCCTCCCTTCGAGTTGCTGTCCAGGAACGCGAAGTTCCGTGCTGCTTTCAGATTCCTTGACGTAGACTTCTCGAACGGGCTCAATGCTAGGGAGTTGAAGCTGTTGTTTCCCAAGCATGTGCTCCAGTGCGCTCCAACCTGGATGCATCCTGCAAAACCATGGAAGATGTGCAAATAGTCTGGCACCATGACATACACCGATTCACAAGCGCACACCTGGACGCTGCAACAATGACAACCTCACTGGAATTGGAACAAGGCGCACCTCACACTCATGCCATGACTACACAACAGCAAAGCGTTGGTCTTCAGGCAAGGAGCCACCGCCTTCTCAGTTCCGGCTGGCGGGCTGATGCCAATAATGGACACCAGTCGAGACAAAAATGTTGACATAAGAGAGTTTGTGGAGTTCATGGAGACCGCCCTTGAGGAAGTTTCAGACAAGGTGATAGACCAGAGGATATGCAGCCTGCTAGAGGGCCGTGTGTCTGGCAAGTTCCACTATGATTTCAGTAGTTTGTATTGCGGACGGCGTGGAGTCTCTGCCATCGTGGCTGCTTTGGCTTCAGATGTCACGTTTGAGTCGATCGATCTGAGTGGCTGTGGGATTGACAACACTGGTGTGATTGAGCTTGCAGAGCTCTTAAAGAAGCATCCTGTGCGCCCTGAAGAGACCATGCATGTGCAATCCGTGGGATCTGGGACCTTCAGTCTTGCCCGGCCACATGTGCACGAGAGAGTTGTTCTTCAAGCTGCATTTCTCATACCTTGCTCTGGTCCCTATCCCGCGTGCTGTGTGCAGGCAGTGCGCATGGTGAAGCTTCGCAACAACCCTATATCTGCAAATGGGCTGGCTGCCTTGGCTACCATGTTGGAGTCTAACCCAAGAATTGTGGGCGTGGATGTCGCTGGCAACAACTGCGAGCGCAACTTCTCCCACGTGCACTACCGCTTGCAAGGTAGTGGAAATCCAACACTTGAGCCGGCACCTGGCACGTCAGCACTGGAATGCCTGGAGAACAGGCTGAAACAGAACCAGGTACACCTACAGTGGAGCCCTCAGCCAAGCTGCTTTGTGCTTCACAGTGTGCGTGTCCAATGTAGCTGACAACCTATGATGCAGGAAAGTTCATCTACTGCAGCAGCAGAAACTCTAGCGTGCCTGCGCGCTCACTTCCCGGAGCTTCAGCAGCTATTTGTGCCTCTGATGGACGCTCAAGGGAACGTTCCAGTATCAGCGCTGTGTACTGCAGTTGCAGGCGCGGCTAGCGAGTGGGGACTGAACCCTGAGGCTGTCAAAGGCCTCATTCGACCAGAGTCTCTCTTCACAGGTGTGGCGAAGCAGAGTGCACAACACATATCCCTTGGTCTGGATGCAAGCTCAGAGCGCACCTGCAAACTGCAGCACATAGATTCTGGGTAAGAGGAAAGGAAGTGGGGAACATACCCATGAACCTATCCCATGATAAAACACTAAACATTGGTGCATATGTTCCCCAATTTGCAACAAGCCTAACAAAGGCTCTATCAAGGATGTGACAGCATGCAGGCGTGCTGGAGGTGAATGCAGATGCTTCAGGCGAGCCTATGCTTTCACGTGCGGAGTTCCTGCATGCACTTGATGCAAGGTCCAGTGAGAAGAGAGTGTGCCGCACAGTCCAGCTCAACCTTGTGGACATCAAGACTGCCTTCTACCAGCTGACAGGGCCTCTCCCTGTGGACACACAGCTCCTTACCCCTCTAACTGTACGATCTCTTTGTCTGTGCTTTGTGAACTTTGTCTATGCTTCGTGAACATGCCTGTGGCCAGGCTCAGGTGACACGACTTGCAAAAACAAAACTACAAGAGACATGTTCTGAACTACTATGATAAAACCAATATCATCTTGACTTACACGTTTAGCCGACTCTACAACATCGTCTCTGGTCTGTTATTCATCAACTTGCCCCTTGATATCGGGAGTCGCCCCCAGTCTCCAAGTCTTACTGTGCCGAGCCTTCGTTGTCTCGCCCATGTGGTGCCAAGACAAGTTCGACTTCGTGAAAGCTGAGCCTATCACTGAGCATCTTGATGCTACAGGACGCTTCAGAAGGCTGGTCAGCTGGCATCATGGGTGATAACCTCTTTGGCCCACCCTTTGCCTCCCATGAGATTGACCCGTCCATGTTCCCGTCCCAATCTGGTGAAGTATCACCAGAGCCACCCTTCAGCAGCAATAGGCAAGATGGCGGTGATCCAAAGAAAGACAGCCCTGAGAATGATGGCGTGGCCGATACACACGAAGCAGCGCAGGAGTACTCACTGCGTGGGGATCTCGATGCAGGACCTCAGACGGCAGATGAACAGCCAGCGGACGCTCCTATCGATGCTGCAAACCCTGGCGTAGAGGATGCTTGCCAGATGCCACCGGAACCCATGTGCACAGTTGGCAGTGAAGGTGACTATGACCCAGATCGCGTGCTGGTGGTGTTTGGTGTGCACGAAAGCGGGCTGTCCGCTGATTCTCCAGAGGAAGGGAGAAATTCAAAGTGTATAGAGTCACATGTTCGTGTCATGTTACATGTTGGATGCCTTCCTGATCCACGAGTCGGCGATCCAAGCACTCCACCTCTTGCACAGAACGCTGTGAGGCTTGACCAGGTGTTTGAGATCATTCAAACGCAAGTACAGGATCCCGCGCGCGGTTGGGGAGTGCTCATGTCAGATATAAGGGAGGTGTTGACATTGGAGAGGTTCCGAGAGAATGCAGGAACACGCATTGTGCCGGATGGATACGTGACATGGCCAGTGTTTGTGCGCACAGTGCTGCATATGCTGCATCGGTAGGATACAGGCACTTGGCTATCTGTGCTGGTCTTCTCAAAGCACACCTCTCTGTGGCAAGCGGCGACACTGAGGAACAGCGGATGGTGGTAATGCAACAGAAGTGAAAGTTGGTATTCATGGACAGAACCATGCCAAATGTAGGTGACCAGGCAGGTTCCACATACAATGAGGATCGCAAGTTGGTATTCCGGGAGCTAAGAGCAATGAATTACAAGGGAACATGTCACAGAGTCTTGCTGCTCAAACATGCAACAAATTCGCAGCATGCAGCTGCTAATTCTCATTCACCAACAGACTTGCATCCATGAATTGCGTAATGCAACTAACGGTCTACCGCACGAAGAAGTAGAAAGCAGATCACAAGAGACATAAAATGTGATAAAAGAGTGTTGGTGGCCGCTTGCACGAGGAAGACATCAATTGCCAGCACAGGATTTAAGGAGCTTGATGCTGTGTTGGCAAAGAAAGGGTTAGCAGATGCGCTGGTTAGTGTTTTGGCAACCTGCAGTTCATGCCTCTTTGACTTGGGTTGCATGTCAAAGAGAAAACAACATGTGCACACATGAATCTGACATCTGAGCACACAAGCACTCGAGGAAGAATGGGCGCACCAGCATTCCAACCATGGCCTGAAGACCAAGAAGTGCAGCACCCATGCCTATCACATTGACAGTCAAGCCATTGCGAAGCGTCTGCTTGACATCTTTCTTCTTCACACCCTTGCTGTTAACATCAGACCCTTCCAGTGCCTCTGAAAAAGCCATCAACTTGCGGGACAGGCGAGTGTAGCCGTAGGACCAGAACGTTGAGAAGTAGGAGGCGATAATCGAGAACAGTACCAGATACAAGGAGATCCTGGGCCCATTCTGCAACACACTGAGTTTCGTGAAGAGTTGCCCACTGACTGCAGTCCTGGACAAATCTTTCTCTACGCAGCACGTCTGATTTGCATGCAGATCGGGCAATGGAAACATTCTGTCTGAAAAGAGAGTGAACCCGTGCCCAAACACTTGAATGTCAAGAGGTGAACAATTTTGTTCATGTCGTGACAACATCACGTTCATCCAGCACATCAAAGTCAGCAATCAAAAGATCAGGTATCTCACGCTTGCAGTGAAAGCGACGCTGAACAGCAGGATGCCAGTGGAAGTCAATGACAAAGCCAACTGCACCCAGAACGACGCCCAGCCCCACCGCCTGAGGGAAAATGCGCTGTATTGAAGAGAACGGCGCTGATCATCCGTTAAAGCATACTCTGTTCCAGGTGGTGGCGGCACAGATGGGTAGTTGGGTCCAGCTGCGACCTCCTGCATATAGTTTGACGACTTTTAAACAGGCTCGCGATCGATTGGAGCGTAACCATCGAAACATCACACCACACAACACATGGGAGAGACAGTTATTTGTTGAAGAGCACGCACAGTTGAACGGAGAATATCACGTTGCACCGGCTTGCTGAGGAATGGGGGCTTTGCAGCGCAGGAGGCATGCGCGAGCCTGCACGAAACAGACCGTGCTGATCCCGGCGTTAAAGAGAGAGGAACGCATGCTGCCGCCATCCTGTGAGTGTACCTCGGCCGGTACAGATTACGGAATGACAATTATTCAGAATTCTTCCACGAAACGGATGCTCGTGGTACATCCGAAGACAGGCCAAGAAGATGTTTGTTCAGAAGGCAGTAAGTGCAGTTGATGGAGCTGTGTTTTCCCATTTCGTCTGCGTTCTCGTCTTCTCACAAAGACTCGTGTCTGCAGGTGCACTCATGCACACAGATTCGCAGATTCGATACACTGCTGACAACAGCAAGCAAGCCTACTTCGTGGGCTTCTGTATAAACACCGCTCCCTGATAAGTTGCACTCACTGTCACTTGCTGTTTCGAGAATCTTACTCCGGGGAAGTTTTGTAGTCCCGTATCAGGACCAGGTTGGCATTTTAATCGCTCTTGTTTGGCTGCAAAATGCGTGTCAACACCTTCCAAGCAAACACCAAGCACATTAATTGCTATTCTAGGGCGTTGTGTGTAGCTGCTGCTCCTCAGCGGCGATGTGTTGTTTCGAACGCAATCGACACCCAGGCACGTCTCACTGACTGCGTAGACAAGCTACCACCATCTTGTGACCAGCAGTCGTCGATTCTGATTTACCGCCAGCCATGAGTATCGGCCAGCGTCGAGTGTTTGTGTCAGGCGTTTGATTCCCCACGTCAGGGTGGCGTATGTGATCATGCAGTACTGTCCACGAGCGCAGGATCTGAAAGCAGCTTGTGCCTCCCACATGCTTTCAGGAGTCTTGAAAACTCGCAAACTTTTAGCTGTGCACGAGTGTTTCATATCCATCACAGCCGGATTGCACACCTGATGCAGGAGACATGGGTGATGTGGTGCAGGGCTACAGCAGAGCATGCGCAGCAAAATTCGCATGTGTGCATGCTTCAACAGCAAATTCCAGGTCCAGCCTAGCTTGTAGAGCTACTGATTATCGGTCCAAGCCAGCAGGGGACATCTCAGTGGCAGTGTTCGGTGCCACTGGCTACATAGGCAGAAAGGTCACAGACGAGATGATCTCTCGAGGGTTCAAGGTTCGATATTCTGAATCATTTCTTCTGGCATTAGCGATTTGTAGGGAGGGCTGACAGTCTGGCCCAGGGGACTGGCCCATGTGGTTGTCTGCATGTGATTGCGCTTGGAGGTGTGGTCGAGTGTCTCAGGAAAAGTGCAATTGTCAGAAACACTGCAGGTGACACCAGTTGCTCGGGACTCCTCAGGCATCGGGGGCAAGCAGGGCAGGGCTGATGTGGAGGCTTTGTTCCCCAAAGCAGAGTGCAGGTTCACTGACGTGACAGACTCCTCAGCCATTGCCAAAGACGTTTTTGACTCGCCAAAGGATGTAGTCGTCTGCTGCCTGGCGTCTCGCACTGGAGGAATCAAGGACTCTTGGGACATTGACTACCAGGTTCGGCACAGGCCATCTCTGCCTTGCTATTTGAGTGACTGGCTCATTCTTGGCCATCAGTACAAGCATGCATACTTGGTTGTATGTCGCGACATGTCGTGGTGCTCTTCATGCATGTGCAGATGGAAAGGTGAAATGTGCAAAGACTGTGCTTCGTGGCTGCTCCCTTCAGGGCTGGGTGTCTGCCTGTTTCCGGACATGTGGCGCCACACTGCTATTGTTACATGTACAGTGACATAACATTATGTTTGCGTGCATTACAGGCGACAAAGAACTGCATGGATGCTGCAGTGGCGTCAGGGGCCAGCCACTTTGTGCTGCTGTCCGCCATCTGCGTGCAGAAGCCACTGCTCGAGTTCCAGAAAGCAAAGCTAAAGTTTGAGGAAGAGCTGCAGGCCTCGGACGACATCACCTACTCGATTGTTCGCCCAACTGCATTCTTCAAGTCATTGGCAGGGCAGGTGCGTGCTGCCCCCAGATTCTAATTTGCTCTGGCAGCAGTGCAGAGGCACGCGGGGGGCACGCTGCAGGAATTGAGTTCGCGGTGGCTGCTGTCGTCCCGTAGATACTGTCACAAGGCTAGTGGCTGTGGTGTCATACAGTTCAGATTAACAGCCGGTGTTTGACAGCGGCACGGGGCACAGGTAGAGTCTGTGAAGAAGGGGGGGCCCTATGTGATGTTCGGGGACGGCCACCTGGCCGCCTGCAAGCCCATCTCAGAGGAGGACTTGGCGACGTTCATGGGGGTCTGTGTCACTGAGTCTGACCAAATCAACCAGGCACGCCTTTCTCACGTGCGCATTGCAATGATTCAGCCGCGGCCAGCCTGTTGCTCCTGTTCCAGGCCCATCTTGTTGTCAGCATGCTTGCAGTGTGGTCACATGCTCTGCTTGTGCCTGGCCTGTTGTCAATGTGAGTTGGAACAATTCTGTGTTTTGTGCTTGTGAGTCACGGAGAAGATGTATGGCTGTGGGGTGCAGGTGCTCCCGGTTGGTGGCCCAGGCGAAGCGCTAGATCCCCAGCAGCAATCAGAGATTCTGTTCAGCCTGCTGGGAACAGAGCCGCGCACGCTGAAGGTTCCTGTTGCCATCATGGACGTTGTCATTGGTGCCTTGGAAGGCCTTGGAAACTTCCTCCCGAACCTGAAGGAGGCCGCAGAGTTTGGGAGGATCGGCAAGTACTACGCAACAGAGAGCATGCTTGTGTATGATCCCGCAACCGGGAAGTATGATGCTGCTGCAACGCCTTCATATGGCGAAACAACACTCGAGATGTTCTTTGATAAAGCTCTGAAGGAGGGGCTTGCTGGGCAGGAGCTTGGGGACCAAGCGGTGTTTGGCCAAAAGTAGGAGAATTTTGACTGCCAATTGTAACTGTGTAAATAGTAGCAGTTCAACCGGAGTTTGCTTGCGTTGCCTGGTACGTGGAAATTGTAACACGTTCCAAGGGCCTGGAACAGGAGCAACAGGCTGGCCGCGGCTGAATCATTGCAATACGCATGTGAGAAAGGCGTGCCTGATTGATTTTGTCAGACTCAGTGACACAGTCCCCCATGAACTTCGCGAAGTCCTCCTCTGAGATGGGCTTGCAGGAGGCCGTCCCCGAACATCACGTTTGCAGCCCGCCTGCAGGTGCTCGCAGCAGGCACCCCTTCTTCTGGTCTATCAAATTGCAAATCGTCTATCTGCAATAGATGATGACACGCCTGTCAGCACCTTGATTTCTTTCGCAAACCATCGCAAGAAATCTTAAGGTTCATTGTGTGCCGGGGCCCTGCCTCAGTGCTCAATTATTGGGGTCAAGGTCTGAGCAGAGGTGGTGCAGTGCCTTACGAAAGGTTGGCTTATGCCACGTCTTTCGGTGTCATGCACGGGATTTGAAAGCAGTGTTGAGGTGGACTTGAATGCTGCCTGTGAGGAAAGCAAGCGTGATTGACTTCAGCGTCCTAGCATGTCGCCTGCAGATGATTGGCATGAAGGTTCTTGGGAAGGTTTGGTTTTGGGAAAATCGTGTCCCCGCGTGGGAGATTGTTGTAAAAGAACATCACCAATATGTCAACTCCAAGCATGTTGCATTTATGTACGGTGCTACCACCTCGCACCCCCCCCCCCCGGCATTTGGGGATCAACGGGCGTCCCAACTCCCCAGCACTCGCCCCCCGCCCCCCCCCCCCCCCCTGACGCAGTCGCCCCACGCGCCCGCAGTACCCACCCTCGCCTGGAACCCCACAAGTGGATGCACGAGCGTGCTCTTGCGTGGAGATGTCAAGGCGATGTTTCCGGGTCGGCGACAATTCATCCTCGATATCTCCTACATCCACCCTTGCGGCAGACACTTACGTCAAGTGTAAGGTAGGCGTCCTATGGATGCTGGTTGCGGTGCTTGCGTTGCTGTCTGGTTTCAGATGCATTATGGTGGTGCACCTTTCATGCTTGTGAGCCGCGCCGCTGTCGATGCAAACACACTTACGTCAGCGCCGCTGCTCGTGTGAATGGCGTTGCAGCAAAGCTGTCCGATTCGCAGAAGTACGTCCATTACCACAACCGTCTCTCTCCCACCGAGACCTCCCGTGTCGACATCGTGCCCCTGAGCCACGAAACGTTTGATCCTGGGCGATCCCGGCAGCAAACACCTCAACCTGCTCATTGAGCTCGCCACCTCCGCAGGTGCGGTGGACAAGCACGCCTTTGCTCATAAGCTTGCCACCACGACGTACCGCAGCAATGAAATAGTTTCCATGCATGCCACAGGTGAGCATGCCCTGGTTGCCGGGAAGGCCCTCCTGCCGACAGGTTCCCACTGCTGATGCTGGCGCCACCTGCAGCTACTGATCTCCCCCAGCCCTCCATCTCTGCCACCGCTTCCGCTATGGCACTAACCCCCGCCTCCATGCACCGCCTCTCTCCTACTCGCACTCTCGCCCATGACGTCCCTCAGTTCATCACCCAACCCCCCCCCCCCGCCCTCCCACTGGCACCCCGGTTTTCCTCCGACGCCCTGTACCCCCCGGCCCCTCTCATTCCTCCTGCAGTCCCCTCCCCCGCACCTGGCTCCCTGCTGGCGATCACCTCCTTCCTCCTGCCCGGGCTGGAGAAGGGCACATGTGCAGACCCTGCCGTGGGCCCTTCTGGTTGTGCCTTGCGGGGGCCGCCCCCAACGATTCCTCCCCGGCTGCGATGGACCGCAGTCTGTTCAGAGCTGTTATCCCTGTCTTGATGCTGACGGATGCTGCTTGTACACGGATGCTGCTCGTATGTAGTTGTTTGGCACTCTCTGTGTGGCTTACTTTTTACTTTGTCCTGACTTGGTGTGTTGTGTGCTTCGTGGACGGTACATCATGGTTGCTTGTTGGGGTCTGCGTTGCCACTTGGTTTCAAATGATCTGCGCCGGTGCACTTCCTGCTTGTGGGCCTGCCGGTTCCTACTACTGATGCTGCAGCCACTGATCGCCCCCCCCCCTTCCCCACACAGCGGCTCCGCCTCTTCCGAGATCCGCCTCCCTCCACTTAGCGCTCCCGCCGCAAGCCCGCACCCCCCATCCATCGCCCGGCGTCCCCCTTGTATACCCCTGGTGACCCAAAGGCGGCGGCGATGGCCCGCGGCCTTGGGCCGTCCGTTCTGTGCAGTGTGGTTCACCGATGTGCTGCTGACGTGTGGCCCTTGTGTGTAGGGTTTTGTACCATCACTGGCGGGTTGCTGTGCTTGCGTTGTTGACTGGTTTCAGATGCTCTATGGTGGTTCACCTTTCGTCCTTGTGAGCCGCGCCCCCGTCGATGTAAACGCACTGCGTGTTTGAGTACCGCGACTTCATCGAATGCAATTTCACCATTCATTCGCCCATCGCTTTAACAAATTTACTGAGCTCGTGATACTGACAAATAACACGAACAGATGCATGGTCACAACCACCGCTACTACACAATCATACAGGCGAAACTGCTGGTAGCTCTCACAGGATGCTTCTGCAAAACAGCTCTCTCACAATCATCACCACTCCCAGCCCGGGTGACTTTGCACATGCCAGAGCCTCCAACCGTTGATCAGGCCTCCACTAGGACGCAAGCCGAAGGTAAAAGTCAGCAGCGCATGCTGTGCGCATGCTGTGCTGTTGCTCGAAGATGTTGCAGCACGAAAAAGCACGGGCACACACGGAGGTAAGATGAGTGATGAACAGGAGCACTGCCATACTGTGTGGTCCGCCCTAAGGTTCACAGGGCGTTGGTGAGAAATGTTGCAGCTCGTCAGTGAAGACCGCGCTTGGAAGGTGGACGTGCTGTCCTTTCGAGCCCCTCCACAGGTACAGAGTCTACTTGCACGCAAGTGCATCTTGCTACTGAGGCCTGTGATATTTCACACTGCGTTCATGGCTCCCTGCATATCCACAACGGTGTTATCAGCACTACGGTGGCCGTACCTCTCTTATGCTATGCTGTGGAACTGCCTTCTGCATGCTGCGACGAAATACTTGCAAGCTGCAGGAGATAACAGTGGCTAGCTGATGAGCTGTAAACTTGTGAGAATAGAACAAGGGGTAAGGTTGTCCACGTAACTCTAGGTGGAGAACATTTTAGACTGTCACGGATGGGACACAACACCTGCATCAGGATATTGGCAGCCCCCTGAGGGATCCCCGGCATTCCCGTGTTCAGACTGGCCTGCTGGCTCTCAGGAAGCTTTGAAGAACTCCATGACCGGCACTTCCAGTAACCGTTAATGTTTGTGGCTGTGAAGGCAAACCCCATGCCACACAGGATCAGGTAGCCTGGCTGACGAAGCGCGAGGACGAACATGAACGCCCAGAAGATCTCCATCAAGATCATGCTGCCCCAAAAGTTTGAAGACGCGGCTCTGGATGGGCTGTACGTCGGCTGCAACAGAACACTGGTTGTAGTGCTCTCACAGATGGCATGCTGTCCAGCACAGCGAAATCAGAAGATATGATGCACAGTGCAATGCTTTGTAAACATATAACGCAATCAGAACTTCGTCAGTCAGCGAGATAAAAGGGCTGCGCACATCTTCAAGGCCTTTGTGCTCAAATCTCCATGTTGTGGACCCATCCTGAGACGGAACATGCCACCATCGCATACCCACAAGCCGACGACCACCAATATTCTTAGTGAACCAAAAGTCTACCACGATCAGCACCGTTACTACCACAAAGTTGATGAGAAAGTTCGGAGTGACCAAAGTGCAGAAGAAGTAGAAGAGCGAACACGATCCCTGCAAACAAAACGATTCTGCACCATCCCCGACATAATATGACATGCACTGGCTCCTGAACTTGGGCTATGCACATGTCAGAAGTAATCGCGGACTGACAGGCTTGATACCGCTTGGAATCTTGATACCTCGGTCACTGCGCACCTTGAGCAGCAGGTCTGTAAGAATATACGGCCATTCAGGAGAACCCTTGGCGTTGCTCAGCCAAGTTTGTACCGCATTTCCTTGGCCTGGATATTGCGTAGCTTCTGCAACAGGTTGCGACGAGCTCGCCTGCATTGTGGTGCACTTCAGAAAGAATACACGGCTAAAAAAGGAGCTGCACAAGCAGTTTGATACAAACTCGGCCTGCCTCACTCGAGCTTGTACCACCTGCTTAGGACTGGCACCCACGAAACCAGTGTGTGAGTGTGCTGCAGCACGCTGTCGAGACCTGTTCTTCCTGAACCAATAAAGCAATGCTGCTTGTTGATACTTCTGAAAGTTATGGACACCTGCATGAAGCATGCCGAGCAGAATGCTGCAGCACTGTCTCCCCATCTGGGCCATGCATGGGCGTGCGGATCATATTGCAGACCGTACGCGTGTGGATCATATTGCAGACCACTTGCTCCCATGCCGCAGCATACTGTAAACATATTCGACCTGACGCAAGTGGACGGGTGGATGGTGGTTTTTCAGACAGTACCAACAGCCGTTACGCCTGATATGGTCACAGACATATGCTTGCTCGTGCCTGTTCAGCAAAAGCTACAAGAAGTATTCGAGCAAGTACTTATGATCAGGAACTTTGCCTTTCGTTTGAATGGGCTATATTCTCAGCGTCTAAATTCACGGCTTGTACATCAGAACAGTACAACAACTATGGCAGCAATCAACCTTGATAACCTCCCAACAGTACGTCCCAGCTGCTCCTGAAAGCTATTTAGCAAATGAGTGACCCGTATTATTGTGAACGTACATTATTCTTCGGGACTTGTTCTTGGGAGCACCCTAGTTTACACATGAGCTCAGCTTCTGGCGAGCAACAACGTTCACACGTTTCAGTAGGAATGTGAAATGTATGCTTTCTGATTTCTAATTATTGTTTATCGCCTCAGGCTGTGGCAATAGCTCTTTTTGGCAATGCGATGCACATCATGCAGGAGCTGCCTTTCGGGCGGTTCAGCATCCCAAAGAGTCAGATCTTCGCAGCCACCGAGCAGAGCTATGCGTTCGTGAATCTCAAGCCCATCGTGCCTGGTGTGACTGCCTGAAGAAACACACACTTTCGTATGGGATGCGACAGCCTTGAAAGTTGTCAGCGTCGCATCGTAATGAACATTGAAGGCTGCTATATCCTCACTCAAGAGCTCAACGTGAATGCGAACAGCACCATGCATCATCTAAAGCAGATGTCTTAACCTTGTTCACGTACGAAGGGCATTTCAACTTGAATATATGTGAGATTACATGCATCATTGAGCTGCAGCAGAAAGGAGTCCTACACTGTACTTAACTAGATAGTCGTTGCGCATGAGAACTGTACATCAGTCGTCGTGTAGTACTGGGCTCCTAGTTTCAGAGTACTGGATGTATGCACATGCCATGATGTGTGTCTCGAACAGTGCTCAGAACGACCTAAAACCGATGTAGCATCACGTTCGTTCTTTTTTAATAAAATTAAGTCTATGCTTACTTCAGTGAGTTTCAGTCCTTGGATTAACCCTTGACTTTTAGGCCAATGTGCAGGTCACGTGCTCATTAGCCCGCAACGTGTGGAAGCACAATTTTCAAACCTCAGCTCCTCAGAGGTGGCAGACCTATGGCTCCTGGCGCAAAAGGTGGCGGCCTGTATGCAGGCCCACCATAAGGCTGATGCTATGAGCCTGGTGATTCAGGCATGCTCCCCCCTTCGTGTTCTGCTGCAACTCGTCGCATATGGGCTGCGGTGTACACTCAGGTCGCATATACACAGTGTGGGGAACACTCAGCATGGAGGAGTTTGTTCAGGATGGACCAGCAGCAGGCCAGACAGTCCCCCACGTGCATGTGCATTGCCTTCCTCGCCACTTCTTGGATTATGAGCCGAACGATAAAGTGTATGACCGAATTGATCAGGCTGAAGCCGATGAAAGTACGGCACGGCAAAGGTGCGGTACTGCACCGTTGCATACATGACAGGTTCCCTGCATGCCTCGGCCTTGTGCGCTAACTGCATAGCAGGGCTTGTCCCAACATTGACGAGTATCCATCAAGTTTGGGCGCCGTGCCTGAGATCCGTGCAACCAATAAATCCTGGTATTGATGGAGCTGCCAATTGAGTGTGCTTGAGCTATTTACAAGCCGATTCTGTGATTCTACAAGGTAATCGTATAGTGAAATGCCAGATAGCCAGAAAAAACAAACACAAAATACCACTGCACTCGAATGGCACAACAGCACCATCACAAAAGTCTTTCCCGGCATTTTGTCAGTCCGGTACAGGAAGCCACTGGGTGGGGTTGATGATGAGGAGCGGCAGCCTCGCACTGCCGCAAATATGGCCTCAGAAGCAGGAAAGTTTCGAGAACTGATGCTGCACTTTCAACAGGGTGATCCTGTAGCGCAATAGGAGCTTCCTGCAGAATGCACAAGCTCGTGCCTGGTGAGGGCATCTCAAGGCAGAGGGTGTAGGGAATTGGGATCCTGTTGATGATAGTTATTTGGTGCATTTGTTCTTCAATAATGAAATACCTTTCCCTTGAACATTCCCCCCATCCTAGCACTGTTCTGCTTTGCTGTTCTTGTGTAAGTAAAACAGATGTGCTTGTGACGCGCAACCCGTAGAACTTGCACACTGACCAGGGATTATATAGGCGTGAGCAGTGGACAGCAGGAAGCAGAGAGCTCAATTGGATACGAAGCCCCTGTGCACAGAAGCAAGTTCACCTCTGAAAAACACAAAGACTGCCACTTGTTTTTGTACACTGCTCCAAAATGCGAATCATGCATGTACGAGTTTTCTGCAAGCGATTTATGGGGACAATCATCTCACTGTGCATCCCAATCATGCATGTGTCCGGCAGTATGTATCCCAACAGGCTCAAGTGAATGCAAAGTTCGTCACAGTGCGGCAGCGAGTATACATGAGAACGGAGCAATGCAGGACACTCACTTTTCTGTGCTTGAGATCGAATCGCTCGAGTTACCCACCCTGTGCACACTGCTCGCTACAGCGGCAGATCAGTTCCCTTCCCATGGGCAGCTAGCATGCAGTGGCCCCTGTAGCCATGCACTGGCAGTCAAACACCTGATATGCATGCCGCATAGTCTTACTAGCACCTTGTGCTGCCCGACCTGCGCTGCCTTCATCAGTTGCAAGCCACTAGTCAGCGGCTCCGCGTTAGGCAGACACAGCCTTGGGGATGGAGTCCGTGCAAGGCAGCACTGCCGTTTCACCCCCAAAAGGCCTTTCATTCAGGTACATGCATGCGATGGCATCAGCTTTGCTGATTGGCCTCATTTTAGTAACAGAAAAGCACTGAACATTCAGGTGTGACAGTGGGTATGCATGGTCGTGACGCGTCAACTTGTCCTGTATCATGCATGTTGACTGGACATGCAGCTGCATGCAGTATACTCCTGTCTCGTATACAGTGTACTGCAGTCGCAGCTTCCGCAGCAAGTAGAGCTGTTGTTGTAGCTGCACAGAAAGCCCCACTGGTCTGTAGCAAGCCGACCTCGCCTGTTTGCTTCGTTGTCTTCTGGTCTCTGCACAGGTTCCACAATATCTGATTCTTTCTTTCGTGTCGGAGATCTGCAGTTCGAAAGTGCAGGCTGTGCCGTAGCCATGATCAGCATTACGCGCACGCAACCAGCTACAGCGTCTGCAGCATGTCCTAGGAGTACGCTTTCGTCAAGGCGGGCGAGAATGACGGCACCAGTTCACTTGACCAATTTGCCACGAAGGTCGGTCCTTGCGAGGGACAAACCACCTGCAGAGAACGAGGTACTGTTCTTCAAAGCAGACCACCAACTGCTAAGATTTCAAATTTTCAAGGCATGTACGTGGCGAGAGCGTGAATGCACTCTATCACATGCCCGCTCCGTCAGAATTTTGAACCACGCAGCCCAGAAACAAGCAAGCAGTACGCATTGACATTACTCTCACTAACATATGTAAGACATTTGTTTGTGAGCATAACGAATCAGAGCAGCCTAGTATCTGCATTGCTTGTCACGTCCTTCCTGCTGCTACCGTTGCCCAGACAGCTGTATGTGTACTTGCGAAAGTAGCCTCACGTGCAGAGACACTAATAGACAATGCCTTCAATTGTAAAGTTTCCATCGTGGCGTGATGTCTTGGGTTGTGCAGGAATTGAGAGTGCAAGTAGCAGATGTGCTGAAGAGCGTGGTGAAAGGGGCGGCATGGGGGATTGAGAAGGGCACAGAACTAGCGTATGAGTATGCACCTGACAGCATGGACCGGGCAACGGTACGGTATTCGGTGTATGCCTTGCTGCAGAGAGATGTGCTCATTGAGCACATCTCGCCTGTCTATCATGAGAACTTCATTGGCTACTGTGGTAGTGATTGCCAGTCGTGACGGAGCGCCCCGGCCACAGAGGCTAAACAGCTGTCATATCATATGCAGGTGGGCCTGATTGTGAAAGCTGTAGTGGCAGTCATTGTGCTCTCGGTGGCACAGAACGTCCTTTCGGTACGCTCACATCACTACTAACTCAAGCATGTCCATCTTGAACTTTTCACTTCCCCTGAACGCCAAGCCTCACAGTTTCAGATCCGGCAGTCTTCCGATCCTTAGTAGATGCGTAAATTAACTGCATCTTGCCTGCGAATAATCTGTACTGTGCTTTTTTGTATCCTCCGTTGACCTTTACTGCTGGTGTTGACATCTGCATGCTGGTGCTGACACCTGCACTGAGCTCCAGGATTGTCATGCATGCAGTTTGCTTTCACCCTGGTAACCTTCGCTGCCATCGCGTTCATCGCCATCAATCTACTGAACCTTGACGTGGACGAAATTCTGGACGCAGCAAAAAGTCCCACAAAAAAGTAGATGGCGAATGATCTGTGAAGGCTCCTTTGGGCGTTCATGTCCACACGAATGTTGTGGTAGGAGATCCACTGACTGCTGCAAATTGATCAGACATCAGCAGTTGGCGTGAGATTGCTGTATTGTGGCAGTGGAAGCTGTTATTATTTTGAATTTGCTGCGGATGTATGCTCTGTAACCTTTGTGTTGTCAGAAACGAGCTGCCACAGGCTGAAGGACTGACAGCAAGAATATATTTGTGTCCAGGTGAAAACCAGGTGTGTGAAGTGCAGTTGCTTGCCTATGTTCCTGTGAAACTGTATCTGACACCAGACTCCCCTGTGTTCTTAGATCAACTCGCAAGCTCATCGGCAGTTGCTGTTCTCAGCAAGTTACAGAGTACATCTCGTATGCTGGCCACTGGGCCTAGATCCGCTAGATGCCCATACTCAGGTGGGCAGCTGATTAAGACACCTAATGCATAACATTCAGTGGTCCGATCGATCTCTCCAGGTACACTGGAGGCTGCATTTGCGAGCTCCAGTCTGAGGGATGTGTCGGCAACAGTCCCATTTTGTCCAGCTTGTAGGCAGCAAAGATCAGCTGCCCAACATACACAGCGCAGTACAACGCCCTAGGCACCATCACATCTACATCTTTATTCCATGGAAACACTTTCGTGACGCTTGCAATTGCTTGGAAGGGCGAATATATGCAAGATGACAGCATCATGATGGAAAACAGCTGCAAGCTGTTCCCACTCATCCACAGCATAAAGCACATGAAACCTACTTGCTTCAATGGCTCCAAAGCTTTTGACCTCAGTGCCAACTCCTTGCGAGCCAACACAGCGCTGTCCAGCTCTGTGTTCTTGTGCTTGGAAGGCTCCGGCTCCATATCTGCGGCCGAGTCATATCCAGGCGGGTCTGGATGCGATGAAGCCTTTCGACTGATTAAAGCACGGGACGAGAAGTCCAGCTTCCACTTGGCGAAATCACTCATTGTACACAGAATGGTGACCAGCGCGGAGATGCAGGTTACCAGCAAAGTACCACCATCCACTGCACAGCAGTTGACTTCTCATATTATCAATCTGCCACGCTTGGCAAGCTTCGTGAACACAGTACAATTTGTGGAGTAGGTATACGTGGCGACAGGAGGAAAAGCGAAGACATTGTTCGAAAAACATCGACTCTGCCAGTGCGCCGGAGGCTGCAGACATATATACGAACCATTTCTGACACTATGTTTCAAACCTGCGTGTCTCTGTCTCTTCTTCTGTGAATGTCGTACTTGACCGTCAACAGCAGTATGCACATATGTCACAGAGTACCACAATCTGTCTCGACAACAGTACCTCGTTTGCGGTCCCCCCAACGATCACAAACTACGTCTCATTCCTTGCTGCAAAGATGGGAGCGACTGACGGCTACAATGGCGAATGAGCCTGAAAAGCAAGTTGGTGTGGTGCTGGTTGACCATGGAAGCAGGCGGGCGGCAGCAAATGAAGCTCTCGAGGAGTTTGCATCACTGTTTAGGAGGATGACAACATACAAGGTTGTGGAAATCGCGCATATGGAGCTCGCTGAGCCCACCATTGCACAGGCGGTGCAGAAGTGTTCCGCCAGCGGCTGCTCACATCTTGTCGTGCTGCCATACTTCCTGTCAAAGGGCCGTCACGTCAGTGAAGATATACCACAGCTAGTACAGCAGGCAACGGAAGATATTCCAGGTCTCACTGTAGAGATTGCTGAGCCCATCGGTGTGCCTCTGCATGCTTGGAAATCGCCGTATCAAGATGTGTCTTAGTTCCTGTGGAATTTGTTCAGCGTCCACAACAGGTTTGTTGTAGGGGTGGACAGATTGATGGCACAGCTTGTTGATAATCGGGTCAAGGGAGCAATGGCTAGGTTCTGACAGTGGGGTTGTCATCCCAAGAGCTTGTCCGTCACACTCAAACAGCAGGGACACATGC
This sequence comes from Ulvella scutata, assembly GCA_032359135.1. NCBI lineage: Eukaryota > Viridiplantae > Chlorophyta > Ulvophyceae > Ulvales > Ulvellaceae > Ulvella > Ulvella scutata. The sequence goes on from JAUMHD010011093.1 coordinate 139,765, forward strand.
CGCTGTCAGACCATGTAGGATGTAAGCGGGCCGCTATGTGCCGCATGCGCTTGCTGATGTGGTGCAGGTGGGAGAGGTGGGAGAGAAGGGGCCTGAATTGTTACAAATAAAAGATTTCTTATTGTGATACATAATTAGCATTTGTGTAAAGGTGCCACAACTGTGGTGAAGGGTCTTCAACTGAACCCCTTGGGTGACGTTGTATAGGGCACTGCCTACATGTCTGTCAGAAGGAGCCGAGAATGGACGTCCGCGCACGACAAGGTGAGCTGTGGCTGGGTGCTGATCTCAGCGTCACTCATATCTGTATAAATAAGACAAGGCTACGAAAGCAGCGCTGATAGCTGCTCATACGTCATCCACATAACAATGTTGAAGGATCCAATCCTGAGGAAGTTTGGCATGAATCCTGCAGCAGGCATCACATTTTCAGCACATGCTGGACAGATCCATATGCCTTCAAATCAGGGTGCAACCATGTAAGGCCGCACCGTTTTCGAACACAGAATTACAGGTGTATTTCAAGTGCTCCAGGGTGTTACTATGCGTTGTATTGCGTGAGGCAAAATGTGGCTGACGGTGGAACTTGGCACATGTGACACAACATCCCGCCCTGTGACGAATTATGAACACGTTCAGGACCAAAGAAGACGCCAAACGCATTCTAAAGGTCCAGTATCAATACATAATGCTTGGCGCTTGCATTGGGGCCCGTTTAGGCACTTTTTGCTCCAGAGTTTTTCTTTCTCCACCTCAACACAGAAAAAAAGACTTGCCTGGGACGCGTACGGCGGAATTGTTGTGTACTGGCCCGGCCACGACCACTCAGTTCAGCATTTGCTCATGTAGGCAACCCACAAGCAATTTCACTGAACTTTGAGCACATCACAAGCATTCTCATGATGTATGTGTGTTATATACGTGCTTAGGAAAGCCACACAGCATCGTTTCACAAAATATTCATTTTTATGGATTGTTGGGTAAGTTTTTTTTTCTTTCTGAAGGCCCATGGGACGCGTACGGCGGAATCAAAACGGTGCTCCCCAAAGCGCAAAGGCTTTGCACATGGCAGTGCATGTGTGCTCCTGTGACACAGGAGGCACTGTGCATGCTGCACAAGGGCCATGTCAATAGTACGTGGCAGCCGCACTCTTGACACGAGCACAGTATAAGGCAGCTCTAACATGAAGCATCAAGAAAATGCAGCGTGTCTCCGGGAATATGTGTGTCACTTTCACCCGTTTACGGGGGTGGTTAGGCAGTGCAATACCAGCAGCAAGATGAACTGCTGTCACAGAGAAGACAGTGGCCCTACCTTGGTAAAAAGAGGCTGGGCCCTCGACGAAGAGCATCTTCTTACACGTCTCAAGCATTCCTGCTGTGATGCCCTTTTGCTTGTTGACCATGATCCTAGTGGATACCACGTCCATCGGGGACCCAAGAGAGGTGGCAACGAGCCCCGCAGAGATACCTGAGAGCATGTGCAGGCCAGGACCATCTGGCACACCTAGATCTCTGTAAGTGTTCTTTGAAACATCATACGTTACAATCTCGCATGCACTGATGATGGTGTTCCTCACCAGGTTTGGCACATATCCTGCATACAGCCCTCCTGCGGCAGAGCCCCACACTGTCAGCTGCAACTTTTAGACAACGCTAGATGTTAGATCCTACAGTCTAGGGCTAATCAACAAGACACTGTAAACGTTGATTGCTGCATGCTGATTTTTGTTGTTGCATGGCGATTCCTGGAAGTTGAAGTGAAACAGAAGGTCAGCACCTATTACGATGCTTACATCATATGTACAGATCTATGCCTTGGTGCTGTGCAATGGCCCACACCTCGTTGAACCAAGAATGTGTGCATGCATGGGTACTACCCATACATATTCATTCCAACTACTCAGGCTGAAAAGCCTTGGCAGGCGCTGTTTGAAGCACATGGAACACCTGGCTGCTGTTCCTTTGCCGCACCTAATATGCCTTCTGTTCTTATGATGTCTCGATAGACACCGATTGCCGAGCCTTTGTACAACTTCTGCTGCCTGTCCAGTGTCGGAGATGAATGACTGCAGTAATTCCGTCTCGATTCTTGGGAGAACCTGGCACTGGGTTGTTTGCCTCCTACGCCTGCTGTGTGCGATGTGGCACCTCCTGATCTTGAGGCTGAGGTCTGGATACCAGCTGCAATGGCCTGGGTCCGAACTTTAACGACATCTGCAAGAAGAAGAATGCTGCAGTTCAGCGAGTGTACTATCGTCGTGACGGTACCGAGTACACGTCACTGTGCCTATGACTCTGCATCTGCTATTGTCACTGTCCTCCCTGGAGTGCCATGATACATTAGCCTCGCATCGAATGACCGTTTTCGTATAACCTGGTATCAGCACGATATTGGAGTCATACTGTGAGTTCTTGTCATGTTCTGCAGAGGCATGCCTTTCAGTGGTCGAGTCGAAGGACAGATGCATCAGTTGCGTTGCGCATATACAAACATGCTTCTAGAGTATTCCACACCTGAAGGATTAGCTAGCGTAATTCCTACAGCAGAGGTGATGGCCGCTGCCATAGCACGTTCTGTAATGTGTGCATCTTTCCTCGGCTTCCCTTGAATGATAGCATCCAGCACCTTGGTATAGCCCCCAACCCTCAGTCCTGTGAAGACAAGTTGCCTATGTGTCCCAGCCTCAATGCCCTACAGCATTGCGTCTTGGCTCGACATGTGACGGTCGATCTAGGTTACGGCAAAACGACTCACTGTTTCATTCCATATTCGCTAATTCCGCTCCTACAGGAATTATACATCACTGTGTACTCAGCAACGAGCAAAACGTTCCTTGAAAAGCGCAGGGATCCCTTCATTCTTCAGAATCTCTCTAATAACGCTCGCAGAGCCGCTGTGCAATGGAGCGCTGCCAGTACGGTTCTGCAGCTGTAACCGCACCTGCAATGACACAGAACTGGCGTAACTCAGCTGTGCGCACTCATGTAGGATAACTGCCGGGCGTGTTCACAGGTGCAAACGCAGAGCGCAGAATAACTTGTACCTTGGCAGTGTCCAGTGGAATCGTCACAAACTCAGCGAAAACAGCAGCAGAACCACTCATGCCAAAGCTCTTTGCTGCATCTATTACGGAATTTGAGGACATGGTTGCAGTCGCGGTTACAGCGAATGTTTGGAAAATGCACCAGCTACAGGAGCTCGAGTGTGGTTTCGCAGCATTAGACGGCGTAGCATATCAAAAGGCCAGAAAACAAGCACTTTGTCTACCATCATTCGTGCTGCGGAGCGTCTTTGGACCGCGTGTGCATGCGAAAGCTTGAAAACTGGCCGCGAAATCGGCTCTCAACAGTGCACTGCAGTGACATGTATGTTCAACACATATAGTGTACGTACCTCGACATTGTGAGCACGTACAGCGGATTTGGGTTCGTCCTGCTGGAGATATTCCTTCCGATCCCCAAATAATGCGCATTCTGACATTGTGCTTTGAATGGTCAGTATAAATTTATGCAATTGAAACCGTTTCAACTTGTGTGCGCCTTTCTTGATCAGATCTGACACAAGCACACAGCCCAGAGCCTTCCATATACTCCAGCACAAAGTTTTATGTATGACGATACAAGTTGTTTGCATGTGTGCTTGATGCGATTCAAATATTGACAAGTCCTCGCAACCTGCTGCGCAACCTCCCGCAAGTACTCTGGGATTCGACAGTTCCCAAGGGATGCTGAACTGTATTATACTGGCTCTTCCTTTTCAGTGTTTGAAGAGTTACGTATTGCTTGTGCTACGTGTGGCTTGTGCTCTGACAGTGGTCAATGCTACAACTCTGGCAAATCTCAAGGGGGCTGCGGTCCAGGGGAAGAAGTATAGACTAACTAGGAAGCTCGTCAAGCCTGTAATGATGTCTGGATATCAGCTACATGTTCAGCAGTTCTTGCTTCTCCTGATCCACGGGACCATAGCATCTGAAACGCGTTAAAACGATGGTCCTGATCATGCATTGAACAAGATGCATCGGCGCCAACTGGAACATTTGATAACGGGAGCCAACTACAAACTGTCGATGATGACTTCAATGTACTATACAGAGATGATATGTTTTCAAGCAGCGCTCCTGCCACTAACTTGAAAGAAGACAGCTTGGGTGTCTGTCATCTCTCGGTTTAAATAGTGGACTACAGCACGCAACATGAACGACCAAAAAAAAATAGCAAAGCTGTATAGTGCGCTGGAAAGCATGGAGGTGCGCTACAATGCTGGATTCAGCTGTATCCCAGCGTAACAATAGTTCAGTGCAAAATTATCACCTTCAACATTCAGGGATCTCTGGGTGGAGGTGGTGGATTCGAAGGCTTTTATGGCTCCGTTACTGCGCATGGTGTCACTCGTGTGTTCGCGTCGATGGGGCAGCACTGTCAATTTGACAGATCAAGCTTTCTAGTTGATGTTGGTGGAGGCTTGGGGAGGTGGGTATCTTCAACATCACGCTTCCTTCTACAATAGGTGTTTGCTTTATTTGCATGTGTCAAGCATGACTGTTGCCTCACATGAGGTGCGTGTAGGCTGAAAAACAGATTGTGAGTGCAGGCCATTGGTGCACGCATTGGTCCAGCCAGGTCTTGAGAATGCCGTTGGCTTAGAAGTAGACGAAATCAAGTGTCTCAAGAGTGAGAGCGTGATCCGTCATGCTCTTGGTGTAGCCAAGGAGCTGTCTGGCCGTGACAAGTGTTGCGAGCCGAGGGTGCTGCATAAGGATGTGGAGAAGGTACTGGGTTTGATTCTCGCTACAATAGCGTGCCCTGCTGCCCAGAGGGTGAACATTCATTAGCAAAATTGTTTGCAGGTGAATGGAACAGGAACGCTGGATCCAGCCACGCACGCCTACACGTTCTGGGAGGGCATTCCTGCCAGGGCCCGAACTGCATTTGGAGAACTCTTCTCGAAAAGTAGCACTCTGTGCTGCATAGCAATCGTCCAAAGGGCCATACGTAGGCAGACACCTGAACAGTACATGGAGAGTCTCAACTTTGGGGCCTTGAACCTTGTGGACACGCTGTCAGGCATCCACATGTCAGGTATATTGCAGCCGTCATAGCAGCTAACAGAAGGCTCACCGATGACTGTGAAACTTCACTGATGTGCTGCCACATTGCAGAATTAGCTTCATCTCTGGCCGGCACCAACATATGTGCAAGAACGCATTCAGTCCTTTGCGTGGATCTACCTGATACGAGCAGAAAAGGCATCTAGAGTGCAAGAACCTTAGTAAGAAGATGAGACATCTAAACCAACACCAGTTATGTCACTCAAATGGCACAGCACTACCAATAAGCAAGTATTTCCCAGCATGCTTGGATGCATGAACAACATATTTGAGCACATTCAGCTCGGTGTTCGCACCCATAGAACCCACGCAGGTTTCAAGTTTCGCATGAGTATGCAGGAAGCAATCGATCTTTCAAAGCTTATGTTTTTGAGCGCGCATCTGCATTGGGACCTCCATACAAGGGGCCTGCGGACCTCAAGCTGGACGCTCAGCTCAGGGCTCCACGTTTGTTGCAAGCCTCTCTCCCCAGAATGCTGCGGTCTCAGCGTTGTCACACTGCCACATCTGCTGCCGCAGAACCGGTATATGGCAAAGCAGGCAAGAACTCTGCAGGCCACAATGTGCGTGTCACTCTCCAGGATACTCTGCAGCCATCCGCACCCGCACAGAGGCCTAGCGCCAGCAGCAAGCGGTCACAGAAGCAGACAAAGCCGAAGGGTGACAGTGAAGAAAACGGTGTGGCAGAAAACTCTCTGGGGAAGGTTCAGAGTGCAAAGGAAGCTGCTGCTGTGTCTGCTGTGGAGGTTGCAGACATTGGCCGGACGCTGAAGCCTGCTGACTTGAACATATCAACTGGCAGCACCTCGCCATCAGCTACTGTGTTGCCAACACAGGATAAGGATGCGAGGGGCTCCCGTCGGCTGCGGCGTGCTGCCACAACTCAAGCAGTGAAGATGCATCCTCAGCATCGCAAGAAAGGAATGTCACAGTGTGATATGACGTCAGCCGGTGAGACTTGCACCTAAAACAAGAAGTTTGTGCTCTGTGTTTGGTTTTTGTTCGTACTTGTTCCTGTGATTCCTGCCTACTTGCTAGTGTATGTTTCGAACACAGTTGTACATCTCAGTCACCATCTTCACCATATCATTTGAGCAGTGGTGGTAATGAGCGACTTGTTGTGTGGTGTTGCAGGTGATCCTATCCAAGCATCAAGCAACGAGAATATGGCATTGAAACAAATCTCAGATAGCAGTCTTCAAGCAGTGCAGTGTGCTCAAACCCCTTCGTCACCGAGCAAGAGAAATGCACTTCTACAGCAGGGATCGCCTGCAAAGAAACTTTGCAGCCCATGCAAAGCAGTGTGAATGGTGTCTGTCCATCAGTTTGACGTTCTGAAAAGGATGAACCATATGCTAAGCAGTAGAATGAAGAAACAGGCATGAATTGGCTTTCTTGCCTTTGCCAAGGTTGCGTTGTCCTTCCGGATACATAGGACACAACTTCATGTTCACAATACGATTCTATCACGCAGATGCTATCACGCAGAACCATGCAGCACTGTTCAATGTACTCATCAAAACCCATCCAAAATTTCATACGCTAGTGCACATTCAGGCTTCTGAACTGCACCTGTCCACATACTATCAGCACCAGCTAAACCTGTCGCTGCGTCCCACTGCCCAACTTGTGCATCACCCAAGCCCCTCTATGCTACTTCTGTACCTCTTTCTGTTCTGTTCACTTCGTCTCTCCCCCAAATTTAACAGCATTCCACAGCTTGCCCTCAAACTCAAAAGGAGAGTTATCAGAGTAATCCTGCGCCTCACTTGAGGCATACATAGTATAAACTGCTGTGCCTAGCATGAAGAAGAATATGATCGGAGCGAATAGAGCTATTTGCCAGCTGTCTGTCACATCAAGCAGCAGCCCCACTATCGCAACCCCCAAAATACCTGGCACTGCACCTGACGTGTTGGTGAGGCCAAGCAGCGGGCCTGCGAATTGCTCACTCATGTCCTGGTGCGTGCAGTACAGGCCCGCAAGCGCAAAACTGTTTAGTCCAAGCGCTGCTGCAATGCATACTATGGATGCATATGATCCCTGGGTGAAGCACGCAGCAATGAGGCACGTGGCGGGCAGCAGGAACGCTGTGCACTGCGCCAGCAGCCGCACTCTCCGCACTGGTACATCCTTCTCTATCAACTTGTCAGCGATTTGACCTGCACACAACTCACCCAAACTGCTCAGCACTTGCACCACACGTCACCACTCTCTGTCTGAGCTCACTCTACCCCGCAGGCATGCCAGGCTGCCTTCTTCGGTGCCTTGCACATGTCCAGTGCATCTTTTCAGGGTCAATCGCCTGAATTACTCAACGCAAAGGTATATTCAACCCAAAGCAACGAGTGATGTTGGCATGCAGTTGTAACTAAGGCACGTGGCAAGGTAGCGAGTAGCTGAAGATGCACCCACCTGCTATCGATGACACCAGGACCCCTGAAATAGAGGGGAACAGTGACACTATGGACGCTTGCGAAATGTTGAGCTGCAGCGTCTGTGTAAAGTAGGTGGGCAGCCAGGCCAGCACTGTGTAGTGGAACCAGTTGTTGCAGAAGTGTGTAAACATCAGTGCCCGAGTTGGCCCGTTGCGGAGGAAAGCACGGTAGGGCACCCCTGTGGACCCCTTGGTCTTCGCTCCATTTCCCACTGCAGCACTCCCGTTGCTTGGCTCCGCAACAGAAGTTCCTGATAAGAGACTCCTGCACAACAGCAACCGTGTGGTGAACATACGGTCACAGTGGGGACAAGGAAGTGACCAACGCAGCAACATATCCTGGGAAGCTGCCATACATACGTACCGGCTGTCAGGGCATCGAACTTTATACATAGATCACCTAACACGCTAGTCAGATTGGACGGGAATCGCTAGAAGTGGGAGGGAAGTCATGGCGGACCTGCGCATGTCCTGCACCTCCTTCGCGGGGTCTGCGAGGAGCTTCTCGAAAGCAACGATCCACACCAGGCCCAGAGCACCAAACGCATAGAAAACAGACTGCCAGCCAAGAGCTTTGATCAGTGGTGGGGCCAGCACTAGACCCAGGATTGAGCCGATGTGCAGCCCGCCAAAAATTGTTGAGATGGCCCTCCCCCTCTCATGTTGAGGGATTGTCTTTGCGACCACATCGTTGACTGCTGATGGCGCCACACCTTCCCCAAACCCGACTGCTGCCCGGGAAATGCACAGAGACGGCAGTGTGCTCGTCAGTAACGGCACTGCAGCTGTGAATCCGGACCAAACACCTACGCCACCTGGGAGCACCCAGCGGCCTGAGAACTTGTTTGCGAGCCAGCCTGCTGGAATTTGAGACAGCATGTAGCCCCAAAAGAAGGAAGACTGTACCAGTCCTGCGACTGAAGGGCTCCAGCCAAACTCTTGTGCCATGGGAAGAATGGCAACGGACATGTTCACTTTGTCCTGCACAGCAGGTGGCAGATTCGAGCCCTGCCACACATACACTGGAAAAAAGAAAAAATGTACGTAGCCGGTCCAGCATCTCATGGCCGTTTCAGTGCTTACTATGCTTGAAGGCGGTGAAGGCCACAACCACGTGTTGCGTGCATTGTTGCGGTGCGTACGCAATCCACCAATCAGGCGCAGCTGCGAGGAAGCGCGCAACTCAAGAAAAGTAGAGACCAGGCACCAATAAAGTTTCGATGACATGTGCTTGTTGAGCGGAAGCTGGACATCGTCTGCGTGTTTCAGTTCGCCGCACCAACAAATACAAGACTCACCGTTCAGGACGGAAATATAGGCCACGAAGCAATCCTTCCTGTTCAAGTGCATACCCGCGTTGTTGACTATTCTTTTAAAAATTGTATCGCGTGCTCATTCGTTCTACAGGTGGACAGCATCAGATCTGACGACGGGCGTCAATGGGAACACACCATGTTGCACACTACGAAAGCCAGCATGCAGGCCAGCACAACCTTGTATCGCGCTGGAAATGTGGTACTTGCTTCTGTATGCACTTGCTCCTCCGCACGTTCGTCATAGCTCAGTCTGCTGAGTGCTGTCCAGGCGTCCTTCTCTCTCCGCTGTCCAGGCAGTATCTGGGACTTGCGGGTCAGCTCTTGGTGGGAGGGGTCGCTTAGAGTATGTACCACGCGCTTGGACAATTGACTTGGCGGCTGTTGGCTGTTGAAGAAGCTGACGCTTCGCCTTGTTGGCAGAGAGCAGTTGGCCCTGCACACGCAAGGTGAATGCGCCACGAAGTCTGCGAAGTATAGTGGGACCAGTAGAAATGTACAGCTCGTATTTCCTATGCAACCCTGTCTATTCGTCTCACAGATTCAGCGCCTGGCAGTCGTCGCAACAGTGTAGCGCACATCACTCGTAGGAAAGTGCACGAACCCGCTAGGCAGCGCGCAGAGGGCACATTACAATCCAGATAGATGTGCTTCGTAACATGCAAGAACATTGGGAGCATGCCAATACAACCGTACACAACAACCAGCGGACAAATGCGCACCGTTCAGCAGGCCAGGCACCCCTCAAGGCGCTTTGCAAAACGGACATGATCAACTACTGTCAATATAATGGACACAATGAATAATCTGGGTACGTCAGGGATCAAAGGTAGTGGCAAGACAGCGTTGGAAGAACAGAAGGCTCCATCAGGTACGTTGGATGTTGCCGCGGGCCTTTCCCACTTGGCGACAGAAGCAGACGCCAGATGTAATGTAATCATGTAATGTGTTGGGCATGTTATGTCCCAAGCTTTGCATAATTTGACGCGAGTATTGCTGCGAATTCTCACAATTCAAGATGGGGAACCTTTTGGACACGCAGTTTTCAAGAAGTAATCGGTTTAGTCATGACATCATCACAAACCCTAATTTTTTAAGTATGACTCACGAACAGGATGGATTGTTGCAGGACGAGGCGTTTCTCTGAAGGGATGCAGCAATCTGGGGAGCACAAGTTCCTGGACTCGCCACAGTGGTATCTATCGTCTGCTCGAGCCGTCTCATCTTCAAGCTTAAGAATTCGGAATTCGGGTCAAATATTCGAACATTTTAGTAGAGCCGCTGAGGGATTCGTTCCATTTGCTTCATGATGCATCATCAAGAAGTTTATTGTGCGTAGATGTCGATGTTCGTGCGCGTGGTTCGTTTGCCGAGTTCACGAACAATCTGTAGCTGATCAGACTTGAGATCTCAGCATTGTCATGATGAGGTTCACATGCATTTTGCCCCCAAAAAGAGTAAGGCGTCAGCTATTTGCTGCCTCTTTGCACACATACGCACGGTTTTCCTCACCTTCATAACCCATTCTCCATTCTACGTGTGTATGTTTTTCGTGCGTCAGCGTGCAAATCCAGCATCGTGTGTATCCATTTCGTGCATCAGAGTGCACATGCAGATGCGGTTTGTGAGAATGAAGGCACGGATAAGCAAGTTGAACTGCATCACTACGAAGAAATGTAACACTTGGAGCAGTTAGGCTGTTTTCACTGTGGCGCGACAGTGCCATGGATCATACATCAGAGAGGTAGAGCGGATCGATATCAACACTGCAGTGCACCGTTCAGGCGTGCGAAGCTAGGACGCCCAAGATGGTGTCGGTGGCTAACCAGGTGGGTGCACAGAATTGATGACCTGTGTTCTGTAGCTTGGTGATCAGGCTTCAAGTGTCATGCAAGCATTTTGCAGAGAACTGAGCTGACTCAAGTCCAGAAAGAACGTGGAATGATGTTGACAAGCAATGGTCAGCTCATTAAGGTCTCTGATGCACGTAATTCTTCTGAATCAGAGCCACAGCAGGGAGGTTGGTTTCACCGAGCTGCTAAGACATGGAGCAGGTGGACGTCAGTGCAAGATCGTTTCACGGGTACCGGATCTGCAAATGTATTAATGTATGCTTGCCTATCTGCAAGCTGTCACAGATACGTATGTTTGTTTCTTGTATTCATGTACAACGTCCTGCACCCGCTTATAACATTGACTTGTTGGCTTGGAACACTTCGCCCTTCTTCCCTCCCAGTTGATTACAACTGAGCAGGATTTACAAACCGGAAAGGTAGTGAAAACGCAGGAATCCAAGTAACCAAAAGTAACTAGAACAAAAGAACCGCCACTGCAATCGAATGGTACGAAACACAATGCCGCGACCACGAGCCAGGGCACAGCTGGGTACTGTCTAGAGATCCGCAACCACAGCCCACGATTGACAACACCAGTAGAACATGCAACAGTAGCAAGGTTCCGCAAGTACCCCGCAGCAGAGAAGCCTAACTCCTAGAAGTAGACATAACCAAAGGCACCATAGTAGCAGCGTTTCAAAGACTTTTCCTGGTCTTCGCGCTCTCAGCATCCCGAAAGAACACCGACACACTTGCCCAGGTACGTGTATTGACAATCCTGACATCACAGCCAGCGCTGCCTGTGGTATCAAACACATGAAAATCAACAGGCGCGCCATTCACAACAGCTGGATGAAGAGCAACCTAACCCTGCAAGTGAGCAGATTGCATGACGCATGCACAGAAACTACACCTTATGGCCTGCCCTGGCCTAAATGTAATCCCACACTCACAGATCAGAGGACGATCCTGCAGAGCCGCGGGCCACATTCCCAACTGGTAAGGCAAAGAACACACAACATCTCCATCACCAAGATTGCAGTTAGATGCCACGGGCAGTGCATCCAACCATGCCCTAGAGAACACTCTCCAGGCGCTTGGCTCCCTCATGAGAGAGCATTTCCTTCAACAGATCCACCCTCAGCCATATCAGAGGAACTGAATGTGCAAAGCCACGCATCGAGCCGTCGATGATGTCATCAGTAAGCTCTTCACTCAGCTTGGAGACGCTGGCCTCCTTCATGCATTGCAGCACGCTACCATACAAATCATCAGACCGCAACGTCGCTAGAGCATCTCCAGAAGCTCCTTCGCAAGGGCAAGGGCATCCGAACCCCCAGCAACAGCTGCACGCGTGAGTGCTACGGCAGACATGAAGGCAGCGTCACATGCGTCATCATCCATACCTGACATGGGGTCGACACCAAGCCCCCCTGACTGCATGGGCAGTGTCGACCTGTGCATCTAAACAGTTCTAATGTGCAAGATGCCATCAACTTTGATTTTGCAACCCTTCTGACGGCATCCAACTCTTCTGATTCGTGAGCAACATGATACAGATGCAGAATCTTCAACTGCAGTATGCAGCGGAGCAGTAGTTGCTTGTCCTGAGCATACAACGGCAGCATAGGCACTCATTTGATCGGGAGCACCGCCTTATCTGCTGCACAGTCAGCTTGGGACTTCACAGAGTCCACGTCATCCTGCAGACACCCCGCAGCCACAAAATCCTCATCAGCATGCTTCATGCTCTGGTTGTGGGGAAGCAGAGTTGCATCCGCAGGGTCACCAGCAACCCATGCGTTGCCCTTCTCATTTGCCATCACAAGTCCAATGGCCTTACAATGAGCATGAAGGCGGTGAAAAGCGTTCCCCACATCTGCCTTGAGGGCCTTGCAGATACACTCAATCCAGATAGCCACCACTCAGACCTTGGAAGTCCTTGCAACTTCTTCTAGTGGGCCCAGCAAGCCCAGCGCAAATAGGAGAGGCCAATGGGACCCCCCTGTCTCACACCGGTAGTTGACCAAAGCCACGCCCGTGTAGACCGCCATGCACCCACAGTCCGGCGGTCGCGGCATAGGCCCGTTGCACAAGCAAGAACAACTGGGGAAGCCATTCAGCAGCGGCTGTACGCACCGCCTTGGGAGAGATAGTTTTGAATGCACTGCGAAAGTCAGTGAAACAAATCACATGCCCAGGGTGGCCAATAGCGCCAGCCCGCAAAGCATGGGCGATGCATTGCGCACCTTCAGACACACCATTCCTGAGCAGGTACCGACACTGAAAAAGCATCATTTCTTCGATAAATCAAGCTTTTGCATGCAGGACATGTATTTGAGTCCGTTTTTGGAGAGGCAGTGCACCCTTCTGCACCCGTGTATCGCTGCTGGAATACATTTGTCATGGCCTTGATGATTCACCCGGTTGTGATATCTCCTTTGAAAGTAGCTTTCAACTTGCAGTATCAAAGTTTGATCATCCTTGCAGTCATTGTCCGAACTGTTCTCTTACTGGACATTTTCGTAACTTTCTTTGTGGCTGTGGATGTTGGGAAAACTGAGCATCTGGAGAAACGGCCTTGGCGTGTCGCTGAGCACTACGTCAAGACCAGAATGCTTTTTGATAGTGTGTCCTCCATGCCATGGGAAAATATTCTGCTCTTGTGGAAACGCGCCGCAGAGTCAAGGTGGATTACAGGAATAGTGGCTATGAGAACGCTGATACTGCTCCTCCAGATTGCTCGCTACCTCACAATCATACAACGCGACTGCTACAGCATCATACCCTATCACACTATGCGATACAAGCAGCAAGCGATCATTACATTTGTCATTTTGGTCTTGGTGCGTGTCACTGCAACTCCAGTGCTTCATGCCTGCCTCTGACGCAGCTGCAAGTTCCCAACTGGCTGGAGTGCTTTGCTGTAGTTGGCTTCTCACTGGATGTCATGTGCGTGGATGCTCATAGGCAGGACATACCTGGAGCAGGCGTACAGCGATGGGTTTGGTGAGACAGAGGATGACGCAGTCGAACGTACTTGGCTGTCGACAGCAGGGTTAGATTTGCAAACGAATACAATACAGTCACAGTACATCCAGGTGTGCTTCTCGAATTCCTGGCATGCGCTGTGGGGGAGCCGGACGATAACCTGGCTTGTATTACATCCTGGCGTGCCAGTGGATCACAGCAGTTGCACCTCTCCTGCTTTGGCAACTCCTTCTGGTCTGCAACACCGTTCCGCAACTCCTGTGTGCCTGCAGTCACTATACTTCAGCATCACAATCATGGCGACCATTGGGTACGGCGACATTACCCCACAGAATGGCTTTGAGCGCACCCTGTGCATCATGGCCATGATACTGGGTACCTGGGCGTATGCGTACTGCATTACTCAGCTTGTTAACATGGTGGGCAGCTGGCACAGTGCTGATGTACGGTTCAAAGCGCACCAGGATGACCTGATAGAATACATGCGAGCTCGGAATCTTCCTCAAGGAGTACAGGATCGCATTCTTAAGTTCTATGACTTTCAGCGGCAGCACGCAGCTGTGTTCTACAAGTGAGTCCCGAGGATGGGCTCAGAACTGCCCTGCATAGGTGGTGCTATGTTCATACAGGGATTTCTCCCCACCTTCTAGAGGCATCCGTATGATAATCTGTGATTGTTGTTGCAGAGAGCATGAGATTCTTGAACGGCTAACGCCCAACCTGCGGGCAGAAGTGACACACTTTGCTCATCATGACACAGTGAGGCTGCTAAAGGGCATGAGGCTGTTTGAGAATCTCGAAGATGCATTGTTGACACGGATTATTGTTGCCCTGACTACTCAGTTCATGCCACCTGATGAGCTAGTCTGCGCAGAGGGGGAGCTGGGGGAAGTTCTGTACATCATTCGGAAAGGAGTGGTATCGGTGTGTCTTGATTTCCCTGAGCCAATGGAAGGCATCTCGGCAGGTCATGTGTGACAACGGGGGATGTTGCTATGATGGAAAAGCGGCACAAAGATATGTGTGCAGGTCATCAAGTTAGGTGTCCAGCATTCATTGTTGACAGATGGTCAGAGCTTTGGTGAGACAGTGCTCTATAGCACAGTGGCAAAACGCACAGCCACGGTTATTACCAGAAGCTACTGCCAGGTGCTCTCACTGCTTATGTTGAGGTGCATATTTCTGGGAGAGGGGAGTTGTGAGCGTGTAGTTTGTTCCATACTGCAAATTCCTAGCCAGATGGCTTCCAGGCAAGTTTATTAGCCTCAGTTTCACCTGATCGACACTTGCTGACGAGATGGTGCCGCTATATGGTCCTGACAGCCCCACTTGGTGCTCGGAGATAGATGCAGCGTGCCAGATAGACCCTGATCTCTGTGCTGTGGAATTTCTGATGTTTCCCACTGCTGAATTTGATCGAATGTCAACGCTTTGATCTAGAGTCTTAGTTCCTCATCAAAATCACAAAACTATGTGTACCTGTGGGCACAATGGCTGGCCTTACACGGCCTTAACAGTAAAAGGCTTGTACTGCGGCCTTCACATGCTTGAGACATGATATGAGAACCTGCTTAACACATAGCTTCTATGAGGGGCACAAACCCAACTTCAAGACCCCCTTGAAGGGTGGGTTGACTATTGAAAGTCTACTTTGTACCATTCTGGGCAGAAACCATCTGCGTGGAGTGACAATGCAGACAAACACTCTAATCGGACACGAGACGACTAGCCCTAGCTATCTATATTGCACCAGTATGTTTCTGGCTAGCATCTGGTGGTTGCCAGTAGTGCCTAAACCTTGCATGCACACTCCAGTTTCGTCAATCTCCTGGCCGCAAGAAGACATGTCTTCCTTTCTGCATCAGAAAGAAACTCTGCCGCACATGCACACGAACAACAGACGAGGTTTGCTCTGCAGAGTGTCCCACAAGCCTCCATCAAAGTGTCACATGCCTGTAGTCTGTACAGTTGGGAGGAGTGCACACGCGAGACCCAGTTGAATCCCTTTTTGTCTGTGCAGCTGATGCTTCTTTCGAAAGCAGCAGTCCAAGCAGCACTGCAAACACGTCCCCAGCAGTATGACGCTCTCCAGAGGAGGGCCAAGCTTCTATACGAGGCCCACCTGAGTCGCAAACAACGCCTTCCAGAAGCATCTGACCGAACCCTTGCATCACTTCGGGCCTCGTTATCGATGAGTAGAGACATCGACTTCACAGGGAACTTATCGTCACCCTCACACATTGATGTACCAATAGATGATGAAGGAATGCAGGACAAGAAAGACACCGTGACTGAAGGTGGAAGAATGTCCTGCACCCTCCCAGCACTTGCTCCCCCGACACCCAATCACCGGCCATGTACTTCCGATTGACTTGAACTCAACAGATGCAGCAATGAATAACACAACGTAGTTGTCAATCATGAGTTTATCTGAAGTCCAGCGCGACGTGGATGCGTGTTCGGGGAGCTCGTTTGGTGCACATGAGAGTTGAGGCAGCACATATCCGGTCTAGTTCGAAACTTACCGACTGCCCTGCGGATGAGTGAACAATGTGTACATACAATCTGTAAAATCTGCAAGCACGCTGCAAGCTACGCTCGTCTGCAACCCTTGCCTTGTTCAAAGCATCAATAAGACACAGCAGTCTGCTGGTAATTCATTGCTATCTGTCCCCGCACATCTTGGCACTCCCCACGGTCTGACAGGGGGGAAGTGTTGGCCCTGTAATGTGATTTGCAGCTGAGAGCACGTTCCTCTAAAGAGATTGACGTCATCTCAGAAGAAAGGACTTGAGCACGCACTTCCAGCTGTACGAGCAGGACTGCAACATGCATCCAGCATGATATCAACCTCACTCACTGATGAGCGATTACATGAACAGTTCGCTGTGCTGCAGCCTCGTACACACCACTACCCTTCACACCTGCGCCTCCGCCGCACCCACATCACCACCAGTTCCAGGCCTCTGCGCTCTCCGCAAGTCGGTGCCCAACTGTTCTTCAACAGTACGCTGTTGCTGATCTTCATGCTCCGCATCTGGCGCGTCACTGTGCCCATCATCCGACGCAACACCATCAGGATGCAAGAGCCCTCTCCTCTCAATGACAGCCGCTATCACGGGAACCTCGTCCACTGGCTGTGCATCATCACCTTCAGGCCCATGCACCTGCACGGCTGCTAGAGCAGGCGCCGCACCACACGGGCCAGGGGCCAACAGGGGCTGCAGCTTCGCCTGCAGCGCAGCCTGCATGGCTTCCAC
Organism: Ulvella scutata; assembly: GCA_032359135.1. Classification (NCBI taxonomy): domain Eukaryota; kingdom Viridiplantae; phylum Chlorophyta; class Ulvophyceae; order Ulvales; family Ulvellaceae; genus Ulvella; species Ulvella scutata. The sequence continues at coordinate 156,712 of JAUMHD010011093.1, forward strand.
TGACGGCAGCGCCAGGAGGTCTTCCACAAAGACGTGCGCGACCGGCCGCCCGCTCGCCCTCAGCATGTCCCGCACCAGCGCCGTCTCCCCCAGCACCGCGTCAAAGCTACGGCTCTTCACGTTACTGCACAGCGCCACACCTCCTGTTGGTGCCCCGCTCAGGCCACGGCAGGAGCTACGTGTGTCATGCATATCGCATTCGACACTGCCACATGCATGGCGTGGAGGAGCACGTTGCACCCCTGCCACCCTGCCCAATCAAAGTCACGGCAGCACAAAGGCAGCCGCCCGCAGCTTCAGCAGGCAGCAGCAGTGCACCACTCACTGCACTCTTGTACAGGTGTTCCACTGTGCGACAGCCACTCAACACATGTGCTTCACAGGGCAAGCTGGAAATGAATTCTTGCAAGGCAGGTGGTTCATCGGCACCAGTACCCAGCACACACGAACGTCAATTCACAGGCATCCTATTTTTTAAAGCAGAAATTCAGGGCAGCCCACCGCCATCAAGCATCTACGGCTTGATAAATACGGCCGTAGATGCTTCATGCTGTGCATGCATTGCGGCAGGAGGGCAGCACAGCAGCGCACACCGCACAGCACCAGAAGCAACAGCAGCAAGTCAAGCGCACCAGAAGCAATCGTTGTCCCTGATCAACTGCAGAGCGACATATGGAGGGCTCTGAGGAGCGCCCTCATCCGCGCCCGCACAGCCCTCCCCAGGCCCCTCCTGCCTGGCCCGCACGTACAGCTCCGGCAGCAGCGGCGTGAGCGTGCTGCGTTGCTGCGCAGCCGTGTCCTGCAGCGCCGCCTCGCGAGGTGCCACAGCGGTGTCGTAGCCGATGGACGCCAGCAGGCTGCGCACCGCCATGTTGCTGTCATCCTGCTCTATCAACTTTGCACTGTGCAGCAGCATGTTCTGCACTATCGTGCGGCCTCGCTCCTCCAGATTGGACAGGAACCTGCAGCGCACCCCTCAAACATCAAGAATGAGTATGTTCTAACATGCGCCATAGAACATAACATATGTTGTACTGCACGTGCAAGGTCCGCGGCATCGAGACACATGCTGCAGGAAAGGACATAGAGCGGGCATGCTGGTGGGCGGTGCCTGCCCTCGCCATGCTGTTGCTTGTTACCATAAACACGCTGCTACTGCTGCTGCTGCGTTACAACCCAGCAGCACCCATTTACCATGCACACAAGCGGTACAACTGCAGAGCCACGTGGACTGCAGAGGCTTCACACGTAGCAGCTGAGCACTGGGGGAGGCACACTCGTTCACACCCAAAGGCTCGTTGGCGGTGCCGGCCGCAGCCGCAGCAGCATCTGCATCGGCATCGCTGGATGCCCCTTGAGGCTGCGTGGTGGAGGCCTCAGACACGAGCCGTCTCAGCACAAACACGCGCTGCGCAAACACGTCGCGGTCCACCTCCGTCACACGGTGCATGTTGACTTCCATGGCTTCCGCGAAGAACTTGTACTGCTCTGCTGTCAGCTTGCGCATTAGGCCCAGCCCCTGCAGGCCTCATGGCACCCCCTGTGAGGCACCCGGTCGGCGAACTAGAGCACAAGGGGGGTGACGCTGAATGCACTCACGTAGGATGCAGACGCATGGCATTCATGAACTGAACTTCGAAACAGATTTGACTGCGGCTGACTAGATGCGCTGCATGCATGTGTGCTCAGGGGTGCCTGCCTCGGCTGAACAGGGTTCTACTGGCAGGAGGATTGTGCTGATCTTATCTACATCATCAGGGGCACTGATGTAGGCACAAACGTTGCATCCACAAGCACAGGCTTCTGGCACTGCATGCCTTACCGACTGTGAACGTACGTGGCTGTCCATCCGGCGCAGGACCTGATATGCCGAAGAGACGTGCGTCAACATGCATACTATACGGAGCAAGGCCCAGATAAAGACAAAATACGCGACACAGAGCTGACTAGCCGGCCGGCGACACCTAACGCAGCGACGAGCAGTAAGCAAGGCCTGCAACCCGGTGCCTGCACATGACACACAGGCCCAGGAGCCGCTGGCGTTGAAGCCCTCTTTGGGTATGGCGCAGTTTCCGATCAGAGACTTTCTTTCTAGTGCTGCGGTGCCTGGGGCGGGAAGGCAGGCAGGGGCTGAAAAAAAGGAAAAAGTTTCGGCGCACATTCAGGTAGGCGATGATGTGCTGCGGCAGCAGCCTGCGCACGTTGCTGCGCATCCACCGCTCTGCTATTTGCAGCAGCGTAGCGTGCGGCTCGCGGCGCACCACAGCCACTGCCTGCACCATGTCCCCGATGTTCTGCGGGTGGATGGTGCGCGGCTGATGCATGACCTTGTCCTGCAGCGTGTACTGGAGGAAGTCGGCGAAGGGCTCTGAGGGACGGAAGCGCATCACAGACATCGCCCACGCCATGTTGCACACATTCTGCGCGTTGGTGCCTGCAGCGCCAGCACTGTAAAGAAAAAACAGACGACCACCTTGGGTGTTCACAACATGCCTGCGGTGCATGCACTGCAGTTCAATTGCAGGGTACCTGCCCTGCCGCCGCCGCCGCGGCTCCATGCGTGCGCGGCAGCTGCTCGGCAGGTTGCGGTCATCCTCGCCGTTGGACATCGAAGCATGCGCGCATTGTGAACGCAACATGATGCGGCAAGCGTGTAGATGTGTGGATGCTGGGCAGTGGCTACAGGCGATACAGGGGTATGGATGAGGAAGCTGCACAGCGCCGACGGGCGGCATGCATGCATGGCGAGGCCTACCTCGTCTCCAGAACTCGTCTGGAAGCTTCTGCAGCGCGTTGCACAGCTTTTTGAGCGGCACCCCGGGCGCGCTCCATGCGCTGCCCCAGAGGGCAGTGGTCATGTAGCGGGGCCGGTTCCACTCGCAGTTGATGTCCTGCACGGCAGCTGCTCGCTCGCACACTCCAGCACACACATGTCTCTACAGAATGGCACCCGCAGCACGCTGCCTCTCAACGAAGCAGACAGAGGCAAGGGTAGATGGCAGCCCAGCATGCGGCGGTGGGTGAGCGTGGCCCGCTGCCCCACCCCACCCCACCATGCCATGCCATGCCATGCCGCAAGCCTCATGCAATCCCCGTAGCAGCAGGAGTGAATGTGCGACTAGAAAAGCATATGATGCATGCCCCTGCCACCGCTGGGGATCATGATCGATCTGACAGCCCCCCGGGGCCTGGGTGGGGGCGGCTTGGGAGGTGGTGCAAGTGACAGCGGTGCGCCAAGGGGCCACACCTCCACCGCAGCAGCCTCTAGGAGCCTGAGCAGCTTCTCGCTCTGCCACTGCAGCTTGCCCATCGCCCACATCATGCGGCCTGCGTCTGGCGCCCGCACGCGGCAGTTCTCCCAGTAGTCTGGCCTGGTGGCATCAATCAGCCCCATCGTGAGCTGCAGGCGCTTGCGGGTAATCCACGTTAGAGACCGCAGAAACTGCCGGCCCCCAGGGGAGAAGAAGGGCGCCTCTGGGTAAATGATCTTGCGCTCGTCCCGCCTGCCCAAGCGCCCCGAATCCATGTGCAGCTGCATGCCTCCCGCACCCTCTCACACCCGCACAGCGGCGCCACCGCGTGATCGACACCAGCACTTGGCAAGCGCTAGAGGCTCTGCGCGCTATGAGAGGGGCGCTATGTGCAGTGCAGCACTGTAAACCAAGTTTGCAATAATTTATAGCATCACAGATGCTCACGCGCGGAGGGTGGCAGGCAGAGCTACAGCAGGTGGTGGGGGGGGCGTGGTGCATGCATGTGGCAAGAGGGGGGGCACCTGCACAATCTGCGTCCACATGCGCGAGATCTCGGAGGCCTTCAGGAACCAGTGGTTGCTGTACTCCCGCAGCCAGTCCGCCATCTCCTTCCACGACTGCATGCGCCGCACTGCGGAGGACCCCCGCGGCCGTGTCTCCATCGCCTCCTGCGGCACCCCCCCCTCCACTGCACCGCAGCAACCTGCTCGCTTATGTACCCTTCTTGCAGCATGCTTCACCAATGCGCTAACCATGGAGTCACACATACACACACTCTGCCAGTGTGGCTCGCAACTTGGGGTCATGCACACCCGGCCCAAGTGCCGCTCCAGGAAACACAGAGCTCGGATGCGTGCCTTCAGTCTCAATGTGTAGTACAGCCAGAAGAGAACGCACCGGCCAGGCTGCCATCCGCAGCAGTGGCCGCCTCCTGCCGGGCTCGGACCATAGACACAAAGTCCTCCCATCCACCGCTGGATCGACCTCCAGGGTCCTGTACGCCTTGCTCTAGGCTCGCAACGTTGCTGTCCGTTGCTTCCCGTCTCGATAGCCGTTCCAGGACTTTGAATTGCGTCGTTTCGTCACCCTGGAAGGCGTGTGAGGGCCGGCCATGCTTTGGTTGAATCGGTGGCTGGCTGAAAGCAAAAGATTGATCAGATTCAAGCGCAGATGATGGACGTTGCTCAGCTGTGGCTTCTACGGCTGCCATCTGAAACACATCAACAGGCTCTTCCCAATGTGATGGTTGTGCTTCAGACAGTGAAGAGGAAAGGCTTTCGGACGGCACGGCATCAACTCCCTCTGCAGTAACATTTGACATCAGAACAGCTTCTTCGGCTGCTGCTGGAAGTTCCTGCCGCTGTGTCGAGGTGGTTGACGAGGCATCGGGGAGCGTTTGGCATGCGCGAGCCTGGGTCCAGTGTGAACCTGAGCGGCATTCACAGACTGAGCCTCTTCCCCACGCACCGTATGCATCTATAGAAGAAGGTAGTGAGAGTTGCGAGGTTGTTGCATGGCTCTGAAGGGCGTGACAGGAGAGAAGACGGCGCAGATGCTGTGCCTGTGAGGCGCTTCCTAGGCCTGTGCCGCTGGCACGCGGTTCTGCGGGAACAATATACAGCAGGCTAGGACTTCGAGGCAGCGAAAGTTCTGCCGGGGACTCAACAAGCACAGGCAGGCCTGCACACAATACCGCGAGTGTCAGTAGATGGCTCACGAAACCGTTTGCCGAGTTGGTGCAAAAGAGTGTAGCTTGAATATGAATATTTAAGTATGTTACCCACCTCGGCATCGTCGCCACATGCTTCTGCCAGCAGCGCACCCGGAGCACCCAATATCAATCAGGTGCTGCACATCAGGTTGCGAGAGCACGTTCTACGGGAGTGCACGAGCATTGTAGGTACTAGTTGTAAATTTCAGCGTTGTTGTGCGCAGGTCAGCATGCTCTAGAGCATATCAGATGGATGGATGCATGTGCAGGAGTGACCTGCACACCATGGTGTCAGAGATTCATCCGACTCGCTTGTTGGCATACATACTTCTTTCGCTTTCTTTCACATTGTAGCATGGTTGCGAGTCTCGTTCCAGTCACATGATATTCTCAGATGCAGACCGCATAAACTATATAAAGGATGCAACGTATGTTTTGCTTCTCTGCTTTGTTTCGCCTTGCAGCCCAGGTGGTCCAGACATTGAGATAGATGAATTCTCGTCAGCGGGTAATCAGGTAGACACTTGCTTGCTGTCCCAGGCGCCGCAGTGACAGAGCCCCTTGCGAAAGGCAGATGAGGGTGGAGCTAACACTTGGCCGATTCCCTTGTACACGTACGCTCTATGCATCAATTTGATTGCCCATGTCGGTTCGCTTGTGTCTTGTACGTTTTCGGTTCTCAGTGGCAGCACATCTGCAGCGGAGCTGCAAGAGAGATGTGCAGCACCTTTCGGTTTCACGCTCGAACCGTTTGCACACAATGACTCAGTTCCTCTGTCAAAACAGCCCAAGGCCGCTTTGGCCGACATTCCTCGGTGCAGCGAGTGCGGAGCCTACATCAACTGTTACTCTGGTCTGGACTCCATAGGATGGCGTTGTTCCCTCTGTGGTGCATACAGCGAGTACGTGCAAAATGAGATTAAAAAGTACTCGAAGCCGGCTCTGCGAGAGAAACAGCCGGAGCTGCAGAGTACTGTTTACGAGGCTCTATGCCCGTCCTATGACTCGCAGTCCGTCAGACAAGGTACGTGTGCACTGCTCTGGGTGACCTCCGTTTTCACCGCAGCAGTAACAGTAATGAAAACAAAGCGTTTACGCACCTAGCACCATTTCAATCCACGGGTTGCTGTCGCTCATTAGATAGCACTTCTGTGGCACAGCCCACCAACAAGTTTCGTCCCTCCAGCATCTCAGCCAGAATAATGGCTGGATTGTGCATGCTACATTTCCCTTCAGGCATTGAATCTTTCTGTGTCACCACGAGTCGATTCTAGTGGCCTGGGACTGTTGTCAAGTGGTGGTGCCCACAAAATCTTCTGTGCACGAGTTTCCAAAGATGCAGTCATCGACAGCCGCACCAAAGGCACCAAATCATGATGCAAGTCGTGCTGCGCAGGGTATCAGGTAATGGCAGGCCCTTTCCCGGCCCCGAGGGATGGCCACCATGTCATAATCTTTGTCGTGGACGTCTCTACCACTGCAGAGTTTTTAGATCACGTTAAGCTTGCGCTATCTGCAGCTCTAGAAGTCCTGCCACCTCATACCCTTGTGGGGCTCATCAGTGCAGCGGACCATGTGCGGAGCCCCACTCTTGTTTGCGTACATACCGCACACCACCTTCGCCAGGATGCCACTGTAACCCCAAGGGCAGCAGTGGTCTTCAGCACACCGAGCACAGGGGCTCTGCAGCTCCCCGCCTCCGACAGGTGCAGGCGGTGGTAGGTGCAGGCGGTGGTAGGTCGCCACTGCTGGCTTGCCTGCCTGCGCCAGTACCAAAGCCACCGTCCGACATGCATCCAGCCAGCATACATCTTCATGCGGCGTGTATCCTTTCAGAGTCATCAACCTGCACAGCATGCATGTTTCTCGCTGTTTCCAGTCACAGTGCAGCCCGGCGTGAAGTTGCGCCGGCGCAGCAGCCCCACCCGCACAACTGTGCTGCCAGCAGTTGCTGCCACACACCTTCGGCTTTGGAGAATAGGTTATCCTTTCATGCCTCAGCGGACCTCTAGAGGCGGGTGCTGTGCTGCAGATTGGCCTGTGGGACATGCAGGCGGCCGCTGCGGTGGTGCGCAACGTGCCGGTGTTTGATGACGGCACAGTGATGTGCCCGCTGGAGGACGCAATGCCTCTGCGCGCCCTCGTCGCACCTCTAGACATGTTCGGTGAACAGATCATCGACGCGATCGACCAGCTGCAGCCTGCGCCGACCCGCGGCCGCCTCGCGTTGGGCTCCATCGTGAACGCCGTGCTGGACTACCTGGTGCGCCTCTCGCGTTCTCTTCTGCATGCATTCGTGCGTGCGTGCGTGCTGCACTTCACACTGTGGCAGGTGCACTTCAAGTACCATCTAGTGGGCCCGGTCAGTTGCATGCTGTAGTGTGGTGCTGTGCTGTGTGCATGACTCATGCATGACCGGGGCCACAGTGGCAGAGGTGAGCGGGGCTGCGGTGCTGTGCAGCACGTTCTGGTGGATGAGGTGCCACCAGCGACCCCTGTAGCCAGTCAGGATCCCTCCAACCACTTGACACACCCCCTGGGCCCAACAAAGCTCATGCTGCTTCTAAACAGCGCGCCTACTACCGGTAGTGGGGCTGTTGCAGCCCCCCCTCCCCCGGGGGTCTCCCCTTCCGGCCCCCCTCCTCCGTCCTTCAGCCCCGCAGCCGCAGGCCCCCCCCATCCCTATGACCCGCAGGCGTATGGGTCTACACCGCAGTCCACGGAACCACTGGAGATCCCAGAAGGCGCAAGAAGCTTCTATGAGAACCTTGCGACGCTTGCGGCGGCGTTGGGGGTGTCGGTGGATACCTTTGCAGTGGGCCCGCAGCCGGTGGGGCTGCCCGCGCACACGCCGCTATGCGAGTTCACTGGCGGCGTCTGCTTCCACTACAACTCCTTGGAGGCCTCTGCGGTGCCCCAGGACCTCTGCAGGTGCGCCGCTAAGCCCCCCCCCCCAGGCCTTTGCTGATTCTCAGTTTCGTTGCTTTTGCCGGCAGCTCCGGCTGGCACTTCACGCATCCGCCCCCCTCCACCCTTTCCCCCAGATTCTGAAACAATAGCATTAATTCCTCCGGTTTTGTTGTTTTGGAACACAGTAAATTCCTGTTGTCTCCTAAAGCGCTGCGCTGTGGGGGCTGTTAATTTGCATGCACGCTGGGGCCACTTCTGTGTGAACTTGATGAAGATCATCATGATGGTGGTATGTTGGGTGGTGCAGAACGTGGCGTGTCATGTGCGACGGCCGCTGGCCTGCCTCCTGCCATCCACAACATACGGCTGCTCCGCTTGACAGCAGCAGTGCACTGCCATGTTTCAATGCGCCATGCGCATGCGCATTAACGTCGTGCGCGGAGCCGCCATACATGCATGCAGGAGGCTACAAACGCCGCAGGCTCTGTCGGCGCTGCTGCGTGTGCGCTGCTGCCCCGAGCTGCGCATCACGAGGGCGTACGGCCGGCTGGTGCCTGACAGCGAGCACGAGCATCTGTACCACTGCGTGTCCTGCGACCCCTACGACGCCGTCGCGTTTGACCTCGCCCTCACCACCAAGCATGGCTTCCAGCCGCTCGCAAGTGGCAAGACCACCCATCCAGTCATTCAGGTGACCTGCCTGCTTGCTGCTGGTGGCGGGCCAGCCTGCCTGCCTGCCTTCCGCGGACGCCGCACTTTGCAGACGTTGCTTCCGTGGTTGCTTTAATCTGTGCTTTCCCAGTGTGAACATCCAGCCCCAATGTGAACTTCTCGCTGCAGCAAACGCCTGAGCGGGGCATGCCTGATCTGCACCGCCGCCTCGCGTGGGCTTCACGCGATTACGGTCAAATTGTTACGGTCAAATTGATCCCGGCATGCTATCATTTAGAGCTGTCTCCAAATTAACCCTTGGCTCTCCAGAACCCCCTCAAGCAGTTTGTGACACACGCATGCAACACGAGGCGAGGTACCTCCACTGACACCCCGCTCTGCGCCGTGACGGCACGCCACACACGCCGCACTGCATGCATGTGACCCGTGTTGCTTGCTGTTGCAGATTGCATTTCAGTACTCAATGCTGGTCTACAAGAAACGGCGCTCCGCAGGGGAGACGGAGGCCACCGTGCTCGTGTATGAGCTGCAGCGCAGGCTGCGCGTGCTCACCATCGCACCTCAGGTGGCCAAGAGCACGGGGCAGGTGTATGACAACGTCAACGTGGAGCCCTCCCTGGTGCTGCTCATGCACAAGGCCCTCAGGTTGTCGCAGCGGCAGTCCGTTGCAGACGCACGCCTCCTCCTGCAGGTGGGCCCCTATTATCCCCCCCCCCCCCAAGAAGTAAAACAATTTACCTCTCCACTGCACCGCCACCGCAGGCGCCCCTTGGCCACCTCTCTTCTGCGCCGCTGCAGCCAGCATGATGCCTCAGGGCCGTGTCTGCTGCGCAGGCGTTCAGGAAGCTGCTGGGCAGCGTTTTGTTTTGGCCGATTCTCAGCTGTGTGAAACGGGTTACTGTCAAATGGGTAGCGCAGCTCCTGCTTGTGCAGCAGCTGCATGCAGATGTGAAATCAGGGTCTTTCGTTGCAGCCCTGCAGCTCCACAAGGCAGCTGACATGCGGGGGGGGGGGGTGTGCTGCAGGAGTGGGTGGTGCTCTTTCTGGCTCAGTGGCACCAAAACAAAGGCGACAACCTTCCAGAAGGCGGTTCGCCCAGTGCCGCGGCGATCGACGCCACGCTGGAGGGTGCGCCCCGCTGCCTCGCCATGCTTGTGCCCGCCGCCTATGCGCTGCTGCGGTCTCCCCCGCTGTCGCCGGTGCTGGCCGCCTCTCGGGCCGACAGCACGCAGGCGCTCGCCACCCTCTGGCGCAGCCTCGCCCCCCCTGAGCTGATGCGCTCGATCTACCCCTTGTTCGTAGCAGTTGATGACTTGGACAATGTACGCCCCCCTTTCCTCCTGTGCCCTCTTCCTGCGCGCTCTCCTGTGGCAGAAGTTTCTGGGCCGTTCTGTCTTTGTCACTTTCGCCACACCTGCAGCATGCATGCATGCCATGTTCGCCTGCCTGACGCTCCCTAGAGTGGCGCCCGCGGCATGCATGCAGCTGCGTTTCCTGCACAGAGGTGCGCTGCAGCCTGACCGGCACAGCCCCACAGGCATCGTGTGAGCCTGGCTCGTGTGTATTCTGGCAGACACGCATGTATGCACGCAACTGCAGGTGAAATTCACGCGCTCGGCGCTGGCAAGGGCCACCGTCGCACAGCATGCGGGCCACATATTCTTGCTGGACTCGTACCATCAGGTCATCGTGATGTACGGCCGCGGCTGCTCTGCAGTGTTTCCTCCACCCTCGGCCTCTGCGCTGCGCGGCACCGTGGACTCCATGCGGCAGAAGCGCCGCATCGTGCCGGAGGTGTGGCTCGCCTGCATGCCTCTTTGGGAGTACTTGAACCCCTACATTGGATGTACTGTGAGATTTTGTCCTAGCACGCTTCTGTTAGGTTTTGCTGCTGTGGCATTTGGGTGCAGCTTAGCATTGTGTGTTCATCTCGGCTTGTGGGATCTTGCTATGTTGCTGCATTTTGGCTTGTTGCAGGCCCCTGCGGTGGCAGTTTGGGATGCAGTTTGAAGGGTTGCTGGTGCCCAGGTGAGTGCAGGGCTTGCTGCTGCAGTGCTATGTTGCCAGCGCAGCTGGGGGTTAGAGTGCCAAGTGCAGCATACCGTGTGTGTTCTACCTCACACAGAGTGTTGGTGTGCTTGGGCGGCTTGCTTGCTTGTGGGGACCGCCACTGCCCTGCAGGCTGCAGCACCACGTGCGGGCAGGACGCATCACATGAGCGGAGCATGCATGAGTGCAGGTGACGTACTGCCATGAAGGGAGTGAGGAATCCATGCGCCTAAATACGTTCCTTATAAATGAGCCGCTTCCATCTGTAACCATGGATGAAACCCAGGCTGTGGAGGCGAGTGCGCTCGGGTATGAGGAGTGGGTCAAGTATCTGCAGGACCAAACCAATAGAGAGCTCCGGCAGCGGGCTCGGCCAGAGAAGTAGGAATCCGTGCAGAAAGCAGTGTAGTCGTAGAGAACAGTGTTCGTGCTACGTAGAGCTACCTAGTGTTGCGCCGGGGCGTGCTCTTGCAACCGTGCAGGGTATAAGGCAACAATGTTGTCACAGTCTATTACAAAAGCCGACGAACATGATATGGTGGGCTCTAACAGCTTGTAGCACCATCAGCAAGTAATTCATACCTGTCGTTGCCTACAGTGTCCGGTACACTAACAAGATTTGCAGCGCATCAAACCAATCACAACACAAAATCTCAAACCATTCACATACCAAGATGCATCAACACAGCAACCTCACACTAAAAACTGCTGCGTCTGTTCTTCAATCCATCCTTCTGACAACCATGGTAAAGTATTCTTCGCCAACACCTTTGCTCTGGGCAGAGCACATGAATCCCACTCACTGAAATGGTGGGCAAATCTCACCAGTGAAGATAGAGTCAACGCCCAGATCGAATGTTGAGAAGGGCGAGATGCACAATTACGTGGGGCATGACACGCATGAGTCACCTCATCGGCAGGACCATGCATGTGCCACAGCCTGACACGCGATTGCGTTGGTTTTATCGCCTTCCGTGCTCATGCGGTGAACTATGACAAAGCTAGTTGACAGCAGGACATGCGGCGGTTGAGCCCTTTGACAAAGGAAGGTTTCTTACAAATATATAGCATCTGACCAATTAAAGAATATCTGGAGCTCTACACTGCCACGTAATCAGGCACACGGTGCTGCTTTGTCCAGCATCGCCACATGTACCTGCTCTTCATCGCATATATCTGCAAAAACCACGACCTCTGGAATCAGGTTGCTTGCTTTTCCACAACCTGTTGCAAAGTCGCTCTGTCAGCTGCTGTGTTTGTGTCAGCTGTTTGCGTCACTTGCACCCCTGCGTGCTTCCCACCCGGGCTTTGGCTTGGAAACCCTCTGTTCTCCTTCTCTGACGGACTGCTGGTCTCTTGAAGACCCTTAGCATTGTGACCACTGCCACGAGGTTGCGCACTATCAGACCTCAGACGCTTGTCATCTGCAGAAACAATATCCTCTGCCTCATGACACATCTCATCATCACCACAGCGGCCGCCGTCATCCATTTCGCCCATTTCATTGGCACTGTCCAACATTGTAGTCACCTTCTCTGCCGCCGTCCCTTGCGCAGCTTCTGCTTGGAACAGGTTCTTCTTCACTGGCCGTGCAACACCGCCTGTTCCGTCTAGGTCCAGGAGAGCACTGACCTTGCCCTGCCCGCATTTTCCTCCAGTGCCATCACTGCTCTTTCCCACATCGGAGCCTTTGCTGCGCTTCCGCACGTTGCCTCCATCATCTTGTTCTGTACAGCACATGCGCAGATGTTAGACACAGTGTGCAGTCGACCGAGAGAGTTGGTGCCTAAAACATCAATACAAGGCACAGCATTTTCCAGGTGACACACATGCCAACACAAATCTCAAGCAACACGCAAAGTACCTTGACTGAGAGACGGCGACCCCCCACTCCCCAGCTGCACACTCGATCGTTTCTTCGCTCGCGATTTCTTTGCCCCAGATTTGGTGACAGAAGCAGTCAGGGGGCCACCAACGTCGCTTTCATCCTCATCACCGACATCAAGAGGCGATACAGCATCACAGTCTTGAGCTGGAGGGGCCGCTGTGTTTTCTTGAATTTTCTGCGGGCCTGCCGAGTGGGACTTTCTTCGCTTCACTGGCAGCGCAACCTCACTGTCTGACGTGTCATCGTCTGAGGGATGTGAAATGTTTCGCACAGCCAGGACAGGCGAGACCTTGCTCTGATCCCCCACTCCAGCAACTTCCTGTACCCCCTGATTTTCACTGTCATACATTTGGTCCACAGCGGGGCCCTCATCATCTGATACGTGCCCCCCTTGGGCACTTGCTCCTGTATGTCACCGAAGACAACTCATGTACGCACACAGAAGCAAAAGATGTGATAGGAGTAGTCTGGAGGAGCTTGCACCACTATAGCATTATCAGCTACACAAACACAAAATCGGAAGCATCTGTACCGTACATTGTAGCAGGAACACGCATCCATCATGAATCTGGGGGGGGGGGGGGAAGCACCGCTGTCGTCATCTCCATGCACTGGCAGCTGTGCCTGTTTCGCTCCTTTTCCGGCGGGTGATGAAACATCAGGAACCTTCTGGGCTCCAAATGGTGTTAACAGTGTTTGCTGCGCGGACCTCCCTGGAGTCGACGTTGCATGGCCTGCCTTTCCCACACCGCCCTTCTTGGTTGACTTTCTGGCACCAGCAACCACACTCTTGTCGGGCCTCTTACCACCTGTGCGTGCGGCGTTTGCAGACTTTCCCGGCACAAGCACACCTGGTTGCTTTGCAGCAGATTTTGACCGCGGCCTCTTCTGTTCAGCAGCACCAGCTTCGAAATCGCTGCCATGATCATCATCACTCTGTGCGCCGTCCTCACTCTCTACTACGTCGTCACCCCTGCCGCCACCCCCCTGCCCATCATTTGCAGCTGCAGCACGAGACCTCCCACGCGACGGTGCTCTGTGTGCGTTGTTGCTCTTTGGCTTTGCCGCACCACCCTGTCTGGCCGCATTCTGCCTGCCTCCCTTCCCAGCTGCAGTGCGAGCACTCTTGCCCTTGCCAGCAACAGTGTTGGAGGACCCGAGTGCCTTGGTGATGATCTGTGACATGTTGTCTGGTAGTCCCTTGAAAACGTGCCAAGATGGAACTCGCACAAGCTGCCCCACACCGTCACGCCTTCGATACAGTCTCGATGGAATGTGGCAGTCTGCATGCATGCCACTGGCTGACCTAATCATTCTTGCTGCTGCACATGTGATAGCAGCCAGTTGAACATGCACCATTTACTTCTGCGCCAGCGATGTAGGCAAACAAGACACATTCATTAGTCTGAAGGGGCGCGTACTGCCAGGGTTGAGCATCTCTGATGCAGCAACAGCTGTGTCAGCATCTACAGCTGACACTGCGATTTTGAGAGCCATGTCTGCGAGCAGCTGCTGTGCTTGAGTTGCGTACGTGTCCCCCTCGGCATCTTCAGTACACTGATGAATGACACGCATGAAGAACTTAATCAAAGAGAGTGTGCGAGCTGGATGTTGAGATGTGGCTATCAGGGCATGGATCTGGAACGACAACATGCGCTCGAACGATGACAGTAGATCTGGAATCATTGGGTCCGACGCCCCTGAAGAGGTACCTTCCTGCAACCACAGTTGTAGGTTTAGTGAAACTGGTTGAAAACCCTCATTCACACCAGTACGGCTGCCAGACATTCACACCTTTGTGTTTAAGCTGTCAGAGTACTCTGTGAGCATTTCTGGTGTTGGGAAGTCATCGTGGTGCGACAAAACGTATAGCAGGAAGAACAGAGAATATTCTGGAAGAGTAGACAGCACTGATCCTGAAGTACGACCGGTCTTGTTTGACTTGTGCCTCCCCCCGTCATTTTTGCCGGCCTTGTGGGATTTCCCAGTATCTTCAATGGTTCTACTATCCTCAACGCGCTCAGGGATATCTGCAGCATGTTTGTTCCAGGTTTGAAGCCAGAAAACCAGCTTGGTGAGGGGCTCGGTAAAGTCTGTTGTCCACTCCACAGCTAGCGACAGCATTGACACATATTTGCCCATAGCAACAGCATCAGGCGATGACATCCGCTGCGTGCCACTGCCAGCTGCAAGATGTTTGTAGTGGTTCGTGATGACTCCATGAATCACTCCTGAGAACGCTGAGCGGACCTGCATGCACATAAGGCTTGCCGATCGGCTGTCACAGAATCTTGCCATGAAACTGGCGTGTTGCCCCTACCAAGCACCTTTGTTACATGTATACTGCATCCTTGCATATTCAGCCGATCATTCCAAGAGCAGATCTCTGCAGTAACACGAGGACAGGAAACGGCCATACCTCCGCCAACTCATCTTGCATAACCAAGGCCATCTCTACAAATGCTTGCCCTGGCAGCTCCTTGTCGAGGCGCGAACCAACCTTCAGCAGTGCATCTGCTGCCGCAAGCCGCAGGGCTCCACGCCGAACAGGAGCATCAGCTTCATACCCACTTAGCTCTGCATCAGGGTTCATCACTGCCAGAGCACGAGGAACAAACTCTGCAAGAGCGGCAGCAGCTCCTGCCCGGTCAACAGAACTGCTGGCGGTGCTTCCCGCCTCAGCGATACTCTTGGCAAGCGCTGCCAGAAGTGCAGTTCGGTGGTGCAGAGGCATGGGGATATCATCCAGTGTGACTTGTGCCGCCTGCACAATCGAAAGAGCGATGGTGTCAACGACGGCGGCTGACGGTGATGTGGGGGAACCTCGGCTCAGAATTTGAATCTGCTGCACGAATCATTGACAGGCAGCTGCGTCGTATGAGAGCACCTGCAGGGTGACCGTGAGAGCTGCCCCAGGTGTGGCTGCAGCAGCCTCTGGAGCACCAGACGGGAGTACCCTATCGAACATCCATGTTACAATGGCAGCCAAGTCACCTGCCACCAGGGACGGGTGGTCACGAGCGACTTCACACAACACATGGGCAGCATTAACAGCTGCCGCATCCATGCGTCCATTGCGCATGATGTCCATGCAATGCTCGACGAGCTTCTGAACAACTGAGGCTGCAACGGCCTGTGGCAACAGCGCAAGGGCAGCTCGTGGTAAAGCCTTGGCACATCGGGGGGGTCCTTCTTTGACAACATTTTGCAGCATGTGCAGCACCTGCAAGTGTGTAGTTGTGCACTTGATGCAAGGTCTGGGTAAACACTCCATCGTAAGTGTCAACACCGCTGAGCCGACCAGGCATGTTACGCAGAACGGTCACTGACGGACCAAGAATCATGCACAAGTTGGATATCACGCCCAGCATTGTCAATGGCGCACCGAAGCTTGATTCGCAGGCATCATGGCAACGGGAGTGATGATTCGTATGCCACTGGAGGCAAGAATCAGAGCAAAGCAACGCCGCAGGCCGCTGTCATGCGCTGCACAATACAGAAGGTCATTGCCTAGACCTTTGAGAATCATTGGCACTGCCTTACGAATAGCTGCCATTGCCATCTGCACCAGCTGAAGCTCTGCTGGCAGTGCAGGCAGCATCAACGTCTCTTCTGCATGCAAACACCATGTGACCGATTGGAGACAATTCTGGACAGGCACATGTCAGAAGTACACCACTCCTTAGCTGAGTGAAGTTGCGTACGTGGAATGTCTCCAACCATCTCAAGGACAGCTTGAATGTGAGCAGGTGACAGAATATTCAGAGCGGCTGTGCGCACAAGCACAAGGACCTCCTTGCTGCGAGCACGCAGTCTCTGACGCAAGTCCTGCATGACACCTTCTGCACACTTGCTGGCCACGCTGGCAACTGCACTCACATCAGAATCTGCAGGATCGTCATCAGAGCTGTCCCCATGCTTATCTTGTGATGACTGTGTCTGCCTCTGTGTGCCCCGTGGTGCTCCTGCCCGCTTCTTCTGGTTGAACACTACACACAGACGCACATATCACACATGTGCAAGCACATGCATGGACACGTGTCGCGGAGACAACTGTACGCACGTTCTTGCACACGTGCAGGTTGGTGGGCCTTTGGTGCATGCAACACACATATGACATCAGACATGGATGACATGCCTGGAGGAAAGCTGGGTGCCACATGTGGGCTCACACAAAGCGCAGTGATGCCATCAAAGAGCTTATTGTCTCGTTGTTCTAGGAGATGCTTCAGAGCTCCTGCTGTGAGATTCCCCTTGGGCATGGCAGCACTCCAGTGCTTGACCAGTGTAGCCACTGATATCTCAACTTTCGTCTGAGCACCCACTCGCTCAGTTTGATCAGCCTGTAGGCCAACAGAGCAAACCTGACTTACCGTCTGTCTCCAGACACAAGTATGTACAGATAGACAGAGAACGAAGCATGCAGACGTGCTGGTTGCTCGAACTGTGATTCAAGTGCAGCCGCACAGGTTTGCGGAAGCACAAACAAGAGCAGGTCATGGGGTCAGTTACCTGTGCTGCCGTTTTCCTGGCAGTGAGAACTGCAGACAGGTGCACGCGTAGATTGTTCTGCCACTCCAGCAGTGACTTGAGCAGGGACGAACAAGCAGCATCCGACAGGAGGTGCACCAACAACCATGCATCAAAATTAGTGTCACCAGTTGCAGGTATCAACGCCATCCCAGGTGCTTCGCCCAGTTGCGCCAGGAGTCGCCTATTCGCGCCATGTGAGACGCTGTGCAGGAGCTTCGAAATTATGGCACCGACACGCTTCACCAGAGCTGATGGTCCACTCAATGGCCCCTGATCTGAGTCATCAGAATTTGACGAAGCAGCATGCAAGCATGCAGACAGCGCAGATAGTGATGCCTTCAGTGCCTGCATACACTGTGCAGCTGCTGGCATGTTGGCCGATGTACCGTTGCACCTGCCACAACAACAAACAAGACTTTGACTGTGTTCACTGGTCTCTGAAAAACCTTGCGCACACACCTCTTCGCGTACATCAGGGACAGAGTCCATTAGCCGCAAAACAAGCTTTTCAAGCACATCAAGGTGAAACTCAAGTATCCCTGCTGAACCATCTGCCCTTCCAGGCTTGTCCTCAGCCCACGCTGCTGTGAAGCTCACAATACTTCGAATTGCTGCAGCGCGCACTGCCGGAACAGGGTCCCAGAAGCGAGCTACAAGTGTCTGTTCCAGATCACGAATCCTGCTGTGAGATAAGGGACTCGGGAGTGACAAATATGATGGGAGTACGTTCACAAACTTCAAGCGAACATGCTGGGAAGCATTGTCTCCTGTGGCCAGAAAGTGCCGCATCAGGTCCCGATGACGCTGTGCGTTGGAGGAAGGCACAGATATTTGAAGGTGCAGCAGTTCAAAAGCATTCAAAGCGTCTTTCTCATTGGCGCTGGCCATATCTGTTGCACTTGAAGGTACTAATGAGTCCATGAGCGATGGCATAGCTGCTGCAAGGTGATGCACAAGGTTGGCATTAAGCTGAGAGCAGCTCAGAAGAGCAGACTTCTGCTTTTTGTCGGCGGGAGACTGTACTTTCAGTCTTTTCATAACGATGTTCCGCAGCTGGGGGCCGATCGTGTCTTCCACCTGTTGAAGCAGGGCGTACAAGAACCTGCACGCAAGGGATTGACACATCAGGAACTCACATTTCCAGGGATCATGACATCTTCATGCATGCGTCCTGTGCACCGACGATGACCACACCTGACCGTGACGCAGTCCCTGTCAACGATCCGAAAACCGCTAAGGTGGTCAAGGATCAAGTCAAGTGAAGGCTGTATTGAGTCAATTCCTTCCTCCAGAAAGTTGACACAGAGAGAAAGGCAATTGGAGTACGCTTCACCACCTACAGCCATCTCCCTGCACACAGTGGGATATTGCAGGACATGATCTGATTGAGCACATAGCCAAAGCCTACAAACTAGCACATGCTGCTAACTTGTGTGTGCTGAAACATGCAAATCACGAAACACCATGCAGGATGTCACACAATGGCAGGATGTCACACCATGCAGTATAAGGCACACAAGGGCGTACCAGAAGCATGCAGCAAAAAATCATGACAGTACTAGATTAGAACATATTCTAGTCTTGTGCAATGACATTGCATGGCACCGTCAGCACTGTGAGGATACGTCACAATGGACAGGGGACATACGCGCTGCCTCTGAGCACGGCCTTGAAGAGATCCTTCTGAAGTGTTTCTGAGTTCGGAAGGTCTATCATCTGGATGAACAAGTTGCACTGCACAGAAGGACGGGCGTCATTGCGAAAATAAAAAATCCAATCCTGGAGCAAGTCATCAGAGCCTGCCACTCAGAACAACTTAGCAAGTGCAGGAAGAACACCCACGTTCGCTACTGTTACAAGCATCTCACTGTCCGCAACGAGCTGAAACATCTTTATGAGCTGTTCGTAGATGACCTGTATGAACAGTCCATCTGTCAGAGGCCCACGCAGCAACGGTTCAATCCTACGCAAAACTGAGTTGCTCAAGAGAACATCAACCTGCAAATCTTCATGTGAAAAGAAGTCTTCAAGCTCAGATTGGGACTGTCCGGTTGCTGGTGCCTCTTGCCACAGTGCATGCACCAATATAGAACAAAGCAGCACCTTGTGCCCCTGCACCCGCAGATTCAGCACAGTCAGGCAGAAATCTGTTAGCTGTATGAGTTTTTACTGCCTTTCTTTGGTTGAAGAACGCTTGCCTTTTCTGCTGTTTGCGCTGCGTTCGTGGCAAGCAGGTGCCTTGTGGCCCGAACACTGAGCAAACGACACTCCTCACTCTGGTCCTGACTATCGAGGGCATGTTGAAGCCTCTGCATGTATAGAAGAATGGTTATCCATGGACATCAACGTACAACGCTAGCCCAATGTAGACAGATCGCAGCAGGAAGCGCACTTCAAGGTGTCGTGTGGTTACCGTCTCATAACCAACGATGTCATCAACAATATCCTTCAGATTGCCTACTGGATGCGTGCTGACCTTATTCCTGCAATGTGTTTTGTTGGCGTTTGAATTCATCAGGCAGCTGGCTGCTTGTTGAAGGACCGACACAGCAGCTTCCAACTGTTAGGCATGCGACTACTCCAAGATGGTGAACAGCCAACTGCGTGCTGCTGATTGTGAAGTTGAACAGAGAATGGACTGAAGACAATTCGCAGCATTCGAAGACAGCAATTCGCAGCAAGCAGCATCACACATGCTGCACATGGTTTGCGCCGTATCAAGCGAAGCTAGATCAAGCACGTTCCAATGTACTTTTCTGCACAGTCCGGAGCTCCATGGCCGTGCACGGCAGTGCTGATACGTCGAATCTGTGCATTGTTACGAAAACGCGTATCCCACATTTCATTTTGTACATTTTTGGCATCTATCGATACGATATGTATAACGTGTATTTCATTCAGGAAAACACCAAATTGTATCGAATTGCAAGAAGAAGCAGTGTACAAGCAGCAGCAAGAGAGTCGTCATGTTTGCAAGTGTCTCCTTCGAGCGGTTCAGGTGCATGGAACTGATGTTCATGACTGAGGTTCTTGCCTGTGCTGTACATGTGAAGCTTTTGCTGTCTGCATCATCATCCGCTCTGAACTTTTGGCAGACGTTGGAATGTGGCAATGATGCTATAGCATGCTAGTGCTTGTGTATGCGTGGTACTTAAGTGGCGAGGTTTGTGACCATGTAAGCAGGGAACATGCTGCGCTGCATGACAACGCAGTACAGCAGCACACACTATGAAGTTTCGATGCGACTTGGAATATGAATGTATGGACACCGTACCAGAGCATCCATCATCTAAGGGGACTGATGCCGAAGCTGACTCATGCACCGATGATGGATCCAACGAGGAGCCAGAAGTGCATATCGATCAGCGTGAAGGGGATGAGCGTAGAGGGAATCTTACTGCAGGGTGGACGAAGGTTGCTGCAGTTTTCAGGACCACTAAGGTCACGCCATTGGAGAGAATGCCACATGTGCGCACAGAGAATGCCCTATGGATCCAGCACATGAATTCTGCTTGTGCACAAGCTCTAAGCGTAGCAGTGAAGTGTTCTGCAAGGTCTGCAGGGAGATGACCTGACTCAGGTTCAGAAAGACCGTGGGATGACAATGACGAGCAACGGACAGCTGGTAAAACTCTCCGGCGATTTCCGGACTCTTTCAAGGCGGACAAACAGAGGGTGGTATCATCGAGCTGCTATAGCATGGAGCAGGTGGACATCAGTGGAAGATCGTTTCACAGGTGCTGCCTGTACAGCTGCGTGCAAACAAGCATGAAGCTATTCAGACTGCATTGAACCTGTAGAGTACATATCTCCTGCAAAAGGAACTTCTGATGCCTCTTGATGTTTTGGCTGATCCGTCCTCAGTCTGAATTTTTCGCTATTTGATTACTTTGAGTCTGCTAAGGAACAGCCATCAATGCAGGCCATGTCTTCGAGTCCGTAGTTGGAGAGGCAGTGCACCCTTTTGCTCCAATGTATCGCAGTTGGAATACATTCCACATGGTGTTGATGATTTATCCTGTCATGATATCTCCTTTAAAGGTAGCTTTCGACGTAAACCATCAAGGTTTGGATCTCGTTGGAACCGTTGTCCAAGTTGCTCTCTTGTTGGACGTCGTTGTGACATTCTTTGTGGCTGTGGATGTCGGGAAAACATCAGATCACCTGGAGCAACGGCCTTGGCGTGTCGCTGAGCACTACGTCAAGACATGGCTATTGTTTGATTTACTCACATCCCTTCCCTGGAAGAATCTTCTGCACATATTGATAGGCAATACAAGCTTGAGATGGATAACCGAAACTGTCACATTGAGGGAGGCTCTGGTCTTGTTTCAGATGGCTCGCTACCTCACAATCATGAGGCGCAACTTCTACAGTTTGCTATCCTTTCGTAGCATGCAGTACAAGCAGCGGGCAGTCCTGGTCTTTGTCACTTTGGTCTTGGTGCGTATCCCTGCACCTCCGGTACTCCATGAGTCTGACGCAGCTGCAAGTTCCCAACTAGCTGGAGTGCTTTGCTGTAGGTGGCTTCTCACTGGATGTCATGTGCGTGGATGCTCATGGGCAGGACATACCTGGAATGGTTTCATCTGACTGATGATAATGCATTTGAAAAAACATGGCTATCAACAGCAGGAGTCAACTTGGAAAGTGATACATTGCAATCCCAGTATATTCAGGTATGCTTTTTGTAGATGCTTTCGAATTCGTGGGATGCACTGGCGAGGATTCGCTTGCTCTTGGTTAGGCGTCTACAAGGTTGCACCTATCCTGCTTTGGCAACTCCTTCTGGTCTGCAACATCGTTCCGCAACTCCTGTGTGGCTGCAGTCACTATACTTCAGCATCACAATCATGGCGACCATTGGGTACGGCGACATTACCCCACAGAATGGCTTTGAGCGCACCCTGTGCATCATGGCCATGATGCTGGGTACCTGGGCATATGCTTATTGCATTACTCAGCTAGTTGACATGGTCGCCAGCTGGCACAGTGCTGATGTACGATTCAAAGCGCACCAGGATGACCTGATAGAATACATGCGCGCTCGGAATCTTCCTCAAGGAGTACAGAAACGCATTCTTAAGTTCTATGACTTTCAGCGGCAGCACGCAGCTGTGTTCTACAAGTGAGTCCCCATGGTGTCGATGAAATGGTAAATATATGTGCCCTGCATTCCTGCACAGTAGGTGCTATGTTCATGTGGGGATTTCTCTCCACCCCGAAGAGACAGTCTGATAATCTGTGATTGTTGTTGCAGAGAGCATGAGATTCTTGCACAGCTGACGCCGAACCTGCGGGCAGAAGTGACACACTTTGCTCATCATGACACAGTGAGGCTGCTAAAGGGCATGAGGCTGTTTGAGAATCTCGAAGATGCATTGTTGACACGGATTATTGTTGCCCTGACTACTCAGTTCATGCCACCTGATGAGCTAGTCTGCGCAGAGGGGGAGCTGGGGGAAGTTCTGTACATCATTCGGAAAGGAGTGGTATCGGTGTGTCTTGATTTCCCTGAGCCAATGGCAGGCATCTCGACAGGTCATGTGTGACAACGGGGGATATTGCTATGATGGCAAAGCAGCACAAAGATATGTGTGCAGGTCATCAGATTTGGTATCCAGCATGCATTATTAACAGATGGGCAGAGCTTTGGTGAGACGGTGCTGTATAGCACAGTGGCAAAACGCACAGCCACGGTTATTACCAGAAGCTACTGCCAGGTGCTCTCATGTCCTACTGCTTTCGTTGAGGTGCATATTTCTGGGAGAGGGGAGTTGTTACCATGTCATTTGTTCCTTACTGCATATTCCTAGCCAGGTGGCTTCCAGGAAAGTTTATGAGCCTCAGTTACACCTGATCGACACTTACTGACGATATGGTGCCGATGGTGTCCTAGATGTTCGGAGACAGATGCACCATGCCATATAGACCCTGATCTCTATGCCATGGAGTGTCTGATGTTACCCACTGTGAAATTGGATCGCATGGCAACACGTTATATGTACATGTCCCACCCCTAACACATAGCTTTTAGGAGGGGTGCAACTGCAAGTTCAAGAGCCACTTGATCGGTGGGTGGGCAGTAGAACAAGACTCCATACCAATCTAGGCTGAAACCATCTGCATGAAGTGAGATAGCAAGCGCGAGCTCTCTACACAGAACCAGCGTTTTGTCTGGTGACCATCTGGCGGTAGCCACCAGTAAGCAAAACATGCATACATGTACGCTCCAGTTTGTCGATTTTCTGGCTGCAGGACAGCATGTTCTCCTTTCAGGAAATCTCTATGGAAATATGTCTCATGGGAAAGAATCGCTACTGTACATGCACACTGGCAACAGATTTTGTTTGCTCTGCCGAGCGTTCCACAAACCGCCATGAAGTGGTACATGCAATTCCTGTTGCAGGCACATGCCTATAGTCTGTTCTGTTTGGAGGAGTGCACAAGAAATATATACCAGCATATTCCAGCTGAACACTTCTCTCGCTGTGCAGCTGATGCTTCTTTCGAAAGCAGCAGTCCAAGCAGCACTGCAAACACGTCCCCAGCAGTATGAAGCTATCCAGGAGAAAGCCAGGGTTCTCTACCAGGCTCACCTTTCACGCAGCAAACATGCGAAGGAAGATGAATCAAACGATACCCTCGCAACGTTGCAGACCTCGTTTTCGATGAGTAGAGACCTCGAGTTCGTTCCAAACCTCTGTTCATCATCAAGCATGGATAGCCCAGATAGCCATCAATTGATGGAAACACCAGCTGCAGCCGAGGACAGTGGCACCACCTCAAGTTCTCTCCTTGTTGCTCCCCCAAGGCCCAAGCATGACCGACCATGTACTTTCGATTAGGGTTGCGCAATAGGTGAGCGATGATTTCGCCAGCAATCTGTCCGGTATGCATGTAGACGTTGTGAAACAAGATGTAGCTGTGTATCATAGAAGCTCGTTTGGTGTAACTGTTTAATGAGCATCAAGCCATGATACCTTGATTCCCCCAGAGCTTGTACTGCAGCAAATGGTGCATGTGCTTGAGGTGTTGAATATCTGATTCTTTTGTGTGTGGTTTGTTTCGCTGTCTTTATATCGTGCATGCACACATAAAAACGAAAAAGCGAATCGGGAAAGCTAATAGCTCTCCCGATTCGCTTTTAAATCATCATATCATGGATCCACCAGCATCATCCCTGGGGTCATCCTGAAAGGAAAGCATGCTCTTTGGCAGCCAGAAATTCGACCAAAACCAGAGCGTGCCAGCATGTTGTGAACACTGTTGGCAACCTCCAGGTGCTCGCCAGAAACACTGATTCAGTTTCAGTCCTGCTACCTCACATGACCCAGATGCCCTCTGCCTGGAATGATTCAGAGTTGGCTTTTCACCCATATTTCAAGCTCTTGTGGCCCGGAACACAAGCCTGCATGTAGTCCATGTGCGTGCCCCTCCTCCCCCGCTCCTAGGAATGCTGAGGCCCATTTCCTTAGGCGTTGGCGAGATCTTTGATGGTTTTTTGTCCAGTCTCAGTGGTCACAGGTGCACTTCGTTCGCTGGTTTTTTTGTGCTGAAATAGGGAATCCCACGGTGTCTTTCACTTGAGCGAATGCCGAGGTATACCGGTCTTCTTGACGCTCTGTGTGGAATTGTCTGAGGATTATTCTGGGGCTGCTGTGGAAAGGGTCATGGTGAGATGAGGTAGCGCAGTAACGTCGTGCATTTAAGATCAAGTGCCATAGAATGCCTGAATGGCGAGTATGTCCCAGACTTCACATCAACTCGAACGAGTACGATGCACAAGTGCAGGACTGAGTGTTGGTATCTTGTGCATCAAGGAAGGCGTGCAGGCGTCGCCCACCTGGCGTGTAGCTGTTCTGTGTCAGGCAACGCACTCACCCGCCCTGGGGTACACGCCAGGGACGGGCATTCTGGGTAGTCGGTGGCATGCATTTAGGAGTCAAAGGCTGCAGTGAGGACTACCCAGGACCCAGCTCTTCGGAGTACTGAGGCCCATTCCTTTCAGGGTTGGCCCATTCCTTTCAGGGCGTGACGCTTGATGGGGGATTTGTTGTGGCCTTGTGCTGCCACGCGTGGCCACGTCGGTCCGGTACACTTGCATGCAACACGTAACAAGGTGTTCCCAGAATCGGACTGTCTATAAAAACACCCCCAACTCGCCACCGGAGCTCTAGGTGCAATGCAGTAGAGCATGTGACCGCTGTATATGATCATGACGTATATCAGAAACTGAGGTTGTACGTAGCGAGAATCTATTGGGTAGAGTGACTGCTTGTTCGGCTCACACCCCTTCTGCTTTATCGGTCAATCTTCTCTCAAGTTGGAGCTTTTTAAATTGAACAAAGTATGACCAGCGGTTGTGAACTCATTTAGAACGAGATCGATAGCAACGATGAAGTGTTCAGGGTGTGAAAAGCGCGTGCTCGTGCACACAGGGAGTCGTCTGCTCATGCCCGTTGGACAGCAGCGTCGAAGTGCGCAGCCAGCCCAGGGGCACAAACACTTCACGTGATTGTCTGGTGATGATTCGTCGGTATCCTTTTTTGTTTTCGCTGTCGCAGATCTCCAGCAGCTTTCAGGGAATGTTTCAAGAAATCACAAACACTTCAATCTTGACGGTGCAGTGTGGCTACAACAAAGAACCACAAAACAAGCTTCGGAAAGGGTTGAACTGACAACCTCAAGTACATCCAGATGAACCGTTTTTGCGCTAGAGCCCTGCTTGATACGATTGCATTGCATCAAGGGTTCAGCACAGGTAGTACGTTCTGATATCACACTATAAAGCCAATGGGTCATGTTTACAATCCCCTTGGGGCTTGTGCAGGTAGTGCGAAAGTTTCAGCTTCCAGGAGGGATGTCGTGGGAGGCATAGCTCTTGTGGCCTCTCCGTGGGCATCATCAGGCCTGCTGCAGCCGACTGCTGCAGTGGCGGCACCACCGGAGGCACAACTAGCCTACTTGGCAGCTGAACAGAAAAGTGTACTATACAACGTTCTGGGGAAGGCTGTGACTAAGGTCAAAGCACCGGTGCTGTTGCGGTTGGCGTTCCATGATGCAGCAACATATCGATGCTCGGACGGCACAGGGGGCCCCAATGCTTCCGTTCAGTACGAACTTGATCGCCCTGAAAACGTTGGATTGAAGCGAGGCTGGAGCACTGTGGTTGATGTGCGCCGCAATGTCCTTTTCTCCCCCCCCCCCACCTCTGTTCCTGGGTGTCGCATGCAAGGAACGCCTTGAAGTACAGTTGCAACTGCATATTCTGCGGCCATATACTAATGTTTGTGTAATACGTACTATAGATAACAGATCAACGTCCTTCTTCCTGCTGACCCATGCTTCCCCATCACATCGGCCATTCGTAGGGCTGGGCAGAAGAGTATAAACTGGCAAAGTATACACTTATAACTATGCATTATACGCAGATTAACGTATAGTATAGTATATATGCTCTATACGCGTATAGCCCAGTCCCAGCCAGTTGCTCTGCAGGGCAGTGAAGCTGCAACTCTGCTATACTATGCTGTAACACGCACAGGTGGTCCGATCACAGGCACTTCTGGCTTGGTCGCTGTAGAAAAGCCGATCAAGGCTGTTCACTCATCTCCCGAAAGCCCCTCTGGCCTTGTACCGCTGAGAGGGGTGCCTCACCAGCGCCTGCTTGCACACGCATGTGGTGTGCAGGTCCACAAGAAGCTGCAAGGCACGGCAGGGCTAGAGGCTCTGTCGTACGCTGACTGCATTGCTTTACTGGGCGCGTTCAGCGTGAAGGTGTGCTCAGGGCCCGACATCGCAGTCAAGGTCGGCAGAGTAGATGCAGCTTCAGAGGACCCTCCCGGGCGCTTGCCCAGTGAAAGGGCTCCGATTTCTGAGCTGAAGGCCTGCTTTGCGGATGCTGGCCTGACTACCAAAGAGTTTGTGTGCTTGTGCGGCGCCCACACTTTGGGTGCGCTTCCTCTGTGAGGAGAGCCCGGAGGGCTCCCTCGGCGCAGCTGGGCAGCCGGATTTCGAGGAGGGGGGGGGGGCGGCCTTGGGATCCTTAGGTTCTCATAGCCCTGAAGATTCAAACGGTTGCAATAAACCCTGTTCTGTAGGTTTGCAACCACGCAAGCAGCCTGAAGTTTGATTCTGTCCCTTGATATTAAGCCTGGAATCCGAACTGCGAGTAGCAACATGACCGCCTGATTTCAAGACATGGTTTCTTTTCTGTTCTTTTGTTTCAGTTTTTAAAGTATGCTTCTGCGCTGCAGGTACCAAGGGTTTTGGAGATCCAGCCAAGTTTGACAACTTCTACTTCAGTGCCCTTCTCAAGAAGCCTTGGGAGGACAAGTCCAACAATATGGCGGACATGATCGGGCTGCCATCCGACAGGCTTCTACCAGAGGATGTAGAGTGTTTGGAGTACATTCAGGCATATGCCAAAGACCAGAAGCTGTTCCTGTCTGACTTTTCAGATGCATATTCCAAACTGACAACTCTTGGATACTCATGAGGCCGTAGAAACGTGAGTCTTCACTGCTCTCGGGCACAGGAGTTCGGGGGGAGAGGTTGGTGATTCTATCTGTACGATATCGGGAGTGCATTTGCAGAGCTCTGTGTGAACACAGCCAACACACAACACACGATGTTCTTCTCCTTTCCGAACCCCCAACCCCGAAACACAGCAAGAACTCACAAACCGGAAAGGCAGTCAATAGGCAAGCACCCAAAGAGCCAGATACAACTGACGTACACAGGGATTGTCATAGAAAGTTCATGAAAAGAAAAGACTGCGACTTGTTGCCGCAGACACAGGCCGACGTTGCAGCACAAAGGGAACTTAACATGGAGGCCCCACACGCTATCACAAGCCTCGCTGGTTCCCTGCGACAAGCCATATGCTTCGTGTCACCCTGGGACTTGCTCAAGAGCGATCTCATCCCCCTGTATCACAACGTCCTGAACGCCACCAAGCAGCTCCTTCTGAGAGGTGTCCCCACATCCCGTAGGGTTCATCATCGTAGGTTCAATGCAACACATGTCTGATGCCAGTTTCCTATCAGATGAAGCCCTGGCCCAGCAAGCCCTGATGGACGCTCCCAAAGAGCTCCAACCCTACGCCTCCTGAGCTGGCAGCTAGCTGCTGTTCTCATAGCACTGAACCCCGCGTTACAGGTCCCCCCCTCCGCCCCCCCCAAATCCGCCTCCCCCTCCTTGCTCCGGCGCCTCGCTCCCCCTCAGCCGCTTTTCTTCCACCGGCACCCCTTGTGTCCCGGCCCCCGCCTTCCTCCGGCTGCCCCCTCCCCGGCCCCTGGACCCATGCCCCTTCCCCCCCCCGCCTCTTGCGGCTACTCCGCGGCCGCCCGAATGCCCTGCTGTGGTCTCTTCTGGTGGTGCCTCGCAGCCGTACCTCCCCTGGTGACGCAACGCCGGCGGCGCTAGTCCACGGCCTTGGGCCGTTCGTGTTTTGTGGCATTGCTTCACCGTTGTGCTGATGACGTGTGGTGCTTGTGTGTAGGGTCTGGCGCTGTCTCTGGCGGGCTCCTTGTTTTGTGGTTGCATAGGTGTGTTTAATAGTCAGTGGTAGGCGTTGCATGGATGCCGGTTACGGTGCTTGCGTTGTTGACTAGTTTCAGATGCTCTATTGTGGCGCGCCTTTTGTGCTTGTGAGCCGCGCCCTTGCCGATGTAAACACAAGTGTACTCCCCACGCCTTTGCACGAGTTTTGTCCTCGGTCTCGCATGCCGGCCTCCAGCACCACCTACCCATCGTGCCCCCCGACGCCACCATCGACGACAGCTCACATGCCATGCAGGATCGACTTCTCTTGCGCCCTGTTCGCACCACCCTTCGGCCATCCAGCTCATCAATCTTCCCACCTGTGCCACTCTCACCCTCCAAGGATCACTCCACCAACGTCCACCTCCATCTAGGCTTGCCGCCCTTCCACCAGCGCGCCACCAACCTGCTGCGGATGCCAAGTACCGTACCATCACTAAATATTGGGCCACAGTAAGTAGTGAACCAATGTCTGTTTTTCGGGGCCATATCTTCCAATTCTTGCGGGTATTTGACCTAGGTTCTGATGAAGCGTTTACCAGAGAAAAGTTGCACCACTTCTTCCCGAAGTGAGTTTTGGCCAACTGCGAATTGAACCATCAAACTTTAGTGCTGGCATGGTAGTACTGCAGATGTCATGCGGGCACCAACTCCGGCGGCCACCAATCAATGACCTGTCGAAGTATTCATGGTCGTAAACTTTCTGCCCACATTCGAACAGCCCATCTTTTGCGGAGCTTGAATTTCAGGTCAGGTGGGTATGGCAGCTACCACATGAGAACCGCACGCCCACCAGGCCTGCAGCACAAGGCGATGCTGCACCCAGCCTCCCCATTTCCAGCGCCACTGTCACAGGAGCAAACACCCAGCCCCATCATTCTGCGCATTCTGCGCAGCTTGTACCCTTGCCGCCTCCTTCTTTCTCTCTAGTGCCCTCCCGCCCAGTTGTGCCACGTCCATGCCACAGCCCTGCTCCCCGCACTTTGCACTCTCACACCTCCACATTTCTGGCTGCGGTCTCTGCCACAGCCGCCTTCACTGATGGCAACACTGCTGAGCGCGCTGTGTTGCTCTCCCAACAGTGTGCGCAGCTCTGGCCCCCCCCTTCCTCGCTCCTACTGGCGTCCCTGCCCCGCTGCCTTCCGCCCCCAGCTTCCACTGGCCACTTTCTGCTGGGGTGTCACGGCCGGGCCCCTCCCAGTGCCTTTCCGAGCTGCGACGGGAGTGCGCTTTCGTGCCCTCGATTGGGTTGTCTTGTGGTTTAGGGGTGCACGTAATCTGTGCTGCTTGTGTGTATGTACCTGGCGCCTCGGCTGAGGGTTACTTGCAGAACCTTGCTACTGTTGCTTGTTTCACTGGTGTTGTAGATCGTGGTCTGTGGTTGCGAAT